>VZRU01008869.1:418207-487912 GCA_013398155.1 Pedionomus torquatus
AAAAAAAAAAGAAACAAACACCCCTTCTTAACCAGCAAACATTCAGAATACACTTGAGTTTTACTAGGTAAAAAGAATGGCTTTGCGGCTGCAACATGGCTTTAGGCTGTCAACAGCTTAGCCAATGACACCACAGGCAACATGGCATACTGTCTTCTTCCACCATAAATATAAGTAGACAATGTACTGTTTTCTAACACCACTACAACATGCAAGAGGATCTGCTTGTTGCATGGTAAAGGAAAGGGGCTATTCTTCGTTTATGGTGGGAATTTTAGTCATAGGGGGATTTCAAATCTCAAGACTTCCATAAAATTGAAGGGCAAGAGTTACAGGACTAGTCTTGGGAACAATCTCTAATTGCTGAGGGTGATCAGGGTGTCAAAACCTTCAAAGTATCTTTAAAAACCTTTCCCTAAATTTATACTACATATATGTTTTTAAAAATTAAGGAAGGATATTAACAATCATTTCCCTCATCTTAGCTAGTACATTTTGTAAAGATAACTCAATTTGCTGCAGAAGAGATAGGTATCATTATCCCCCTTCTAACTATTTGGAAACTGAGACACGGAGATGTAAAGTGTCTTGGCTCAAGGTCACTCAGCAACAAGAAACGAATCAGCTGATCAATCAAATAATAAAACACAAATATCACGAGGCCAATGTTGATCCCAAAACATTGCTGCACAGTCTGCACGAGGGTTTTATATTGCAGGAAGACACCTATGCGTTGCTGTGAAGAGCATATGGCACTTCTCCAACTTCTGTTTATCACAAAAACATACACAAAAGGAAACCTACCATCTGCAAAGCTGAGATTTGAAATCCTTCATTGATGATGGCTTTTATAATCTTTCCAGCTAGCCCTGAAGAAACACATAAAAGACAGTATTCAATGTTAAAAATCATAATTTACAAACGGAAGATTTTTATGCCAATATACCATTTTTTCCAAACCTAAAAACCAGTATTTATGTACTGCTGTGAAAGGAAGCAGAGAGCAGGGCTGAGTTCACATACTCCATGCTGTATCTAAAGTGACACGTTGATGGCTTCAAATAACTAAATTCCATGCAGCTGTTGGAAAAGAATCTCTACCAAAAAAAGGTAATTAGTGAAGCTTTTGCTTTTCTCACATCAACTGCAAAACACCTAGTTGCTGCAAGATCAAGATTTATATTTTTAATGAAGTTGCATTGGCAATACTGATGCTTAAACAGTAATCAATTCAGAGCACAGGCTGCCTATTTTGCTGGTTTTATACAGTGTTCACCAGTGTTGGTCCTTCTTTAAACTAGAAACAATGCAGGATGATAATAAATATTACGAATAAACCAGCAGGAAAGTTCATGCCTTCTATTGGAAAAAACACATTATTGCAAAATAAGTTACTGCTCCTAAGGTTTTAACTCACACATATTTTATTGCTGACCTCACTGCTTGGTTTATTCTCTCCTGAATACTTCCTCAAAGACTGAATGACATTGTAAAACAAAACACTAAACTTCAGAGAACAAGAACCACTGATTTCCCACTGAATGTATGTATTTGATTTGCCTGTGCTTACAAGATCAGGCCATTTTGAAGATTATATCAGCCAAGTCCACTACTTTGTGTGAGTGAATTTCACAGAATCACAGTTTTTGTAGAATGTATATGCCTGTCCTCTAGTACAATTTGTAAGAAACTACAAATTTCTCAACATTTATTCAGAACAGAATTAACCACAGAAGCATACCCTGTAATGTATGACAATAGCAGGATTTGAATTCTGGTCATTAAATAATTTTATTAACTAGTTTTTAAATTGCAGTATTTTTTTCCCACTGCATAAATTTAGTAGATGCAAATAAAACAAAGCTAGCATCTAGACTCCAGCATGCTCAAGACCTGAATTGTACAGACAGCTAATAACTGTGGCATAGGATTGGTGAGCTTCCTCCTCTATTAAAAGATCAGTGGAAGCTCTAAGTAAACGAGACAGTTGGAGGGCTTTCAAAATTGTATTTACAAGTGAAAATGAAAAATGTTGTCCCTGAAGTATGACCCACTGTATTTCCACATTAGGGTTTATGTAGAAAAAACTCTACTGGTATAAAACAGTGCATACTTCTTCCAAAGCCCTTCAAATTACTAAAGGGAAAACCTGACATTTTGGTACATGACCACGTTATGCAGCTTCTGCTTACAAGCAGAGGCAGGCGCAGTTCCCACTATATTGTCCCACTATACTGTTATAACCTGGCTCACTAGAACTGATAAAAATTTTCCTTATTTTTTCTCCTGAGAAACGGAGGAAATATATTTCCCCCTTTTTTCAAGATGTAAGGAAAGAATTGCAGCAGCAAAATGAATGGACTTGAACAGGTTTGCCCAGAAAATGCAAGACCACGTCAGAAAGAGAAACCAGACCTCTAGTTTCTCCTTGTCTACACTGCTGGAAAGGCTGAGCAGCTCAGACTCTTTCACAAACAAGTTCCAGTGAGGCAGCCAGCCTACAGCCTTGACTGCAGAGATGAATCGCCAGTTCATAAAGAGATTAAATGACTGGCTGGGGATCATTCAGGAAATAAATAAATGAATAAATAATCTGTGACAGAGCATAAACATTTTCTCATTCTCAATCTTCAGAGCCAATTCTCCAGTCAATAGCATCTCACTGCTTCACCAGAAGCCAACAAAGATGAAAAAAGGGCAGCAGCAGATAAATGACAGCCACCACTTGCAGGGACAGTGTTACCTTCGTATGAGAGCATTGCTTTACATGACAGATCTCCATTTTACACTTTATCAGTTAAGAACAGGCCACTTGCATAGGCCTTCACAGCTGGTAAACATCTAATTAAAATACTCATCATGTATCAGGTTCTGGGGTATTATGCAGATCTTACTTTTAGAGAGGTTTTGGCTTTGGTAGTTTTATGAGCTGTAAGCAAAATCTGTGTTATAGAGAAACAAAGTGGGGGCTCAAATATTAATCTTTCTGCACTGCTTCTCTACAAATCATCGAGATCTTTCTTCTCTGTGGAGAGAAGACAGGCTCCTTTAATGATAAGAAATCAAAATAGAAACATATTTTGCATAAAGGTCTTTAATACAAGGCTTGTTTCATAATCAACTGCAATAAACTTTTTCTCTATGTTGTATTCCTGAGTTTATTCTCACTCATAACAACAGAGCACCTTGTTGCTCCAGACATTGCTCACAACTGCAATATCCAAAAGACTTAACCAAAGGAATTATTGTCACTATTGTACACATCCAGATGCCTTGCCAAAAAAAAATAAAATAGTCAAAGTGCCTTGAGGAAGAGGCATAAGATTTCATTTATTTGTAAAGCAGGATGTTAGCTCCACTTCCCAGATGTGGGAATTAAGGTATAAGAGGACAAGAGATTTGCCAGAGGCCGTGCAGATCTACAAATCCAATGACTTGGCCTCCTTTGTCCCAGTTTAGGCAATACATGTATCACTTCTCCTAGGGACATTTTCCTTTCAAGCTCTACCTGAACCAAAACAGAAAGAAAAAGCATAGAGGCAGTCTTCAAGCAAGTCCTCGAGAATGGTCGCTCAAGGCTCAGCTTGGGATCTCTTTCTTTCATCCAGTTGCATGACTGAACTGATATGTCCTCTCCTTTGTGGGCAGATAAGGCTGAGGAAAAGAACTAATGAGAAAGCATGCTATTGCAGCAGCTTTCAACAATTTGTTTTCAACTTAAAAATCCAGATGTGTAGCAAAAAACCCACTTTTTAAAGACCCTTCAAACAAGGCCAGTTCACGTTTAAAATGTGATTAAAGTAAGAACCCAAATCAAAGCTGCAGATTAGGTACCAGTTATGGTAAATTTTGAGTCACAAAGCACAAAAGAATCACAAGCATTACTAAATACAACTGGGAGAATTTAATATTAATCCTAGAAAATATGAGAGAGAGACAGAGAGAGAGAGAGAGCATGCTTATGCTTTGTTTCCTAGACAGAATTATGTTACTACACACCTAATACAGGACAAATAACCTTCCATCATATTTCACTCAGGTAAAATGATAGGGCACTAAGACTTCCTCAGTTACATTGATCTACAATATCTTGCTTTACAACACATAGTATTTGAAAATTGTACTTCATTAAGCAGCAAAAAGTAGCAGGGGAAGATATCAGGCTAAAAAAAAGGCTACAACTGCAGAATTACAGATTGGAATAAAATAAAACAGTCCAGGAAAGTCACTTTGAACCTAACAGCACTTTAATTAATGGGATATAACACCTGTGTTACCAGGATATGCCAGTCCCAGTGCACTACGAACCACCAGCCCTGTGACTAAGGCTGTTACATTCTCTTCCCTTTGTTCTTGGCCTGTTTCCCAATTTAACCATTCTACCATTAAAAGCTTATTATGCAAGACAGCAGACTGCCTTCAAAGCAAGTCAAGAACTAGCTTCCTCATCTCAACCTCTATATGTCATTTTTGAAATATCATTCCAATAATTAAAAATAATTCCTCTGGAACAACAACTGTTTTTTGAAAGGAATACACAAACTGCCATGACTGATCAGACAATTATATACCTAATCCAGGCATATATTTCTAGAAGTGACTGGTACCAGATGCATAAAGTAGCATTAGCTATAAGTAGCAATTCCCTTTCACATCTATTTTTGATATTTTAAAAAACAATTTTGCTACACAGTGTGACAAAATTATCCGTTTCCTTATTGTCAAGTGTTAAAGGTCCTGTCCTAAAACTCCAGAGAAGCACAACTGGGCTTGACTCCAAGCAAAGTCCTTTTTGAATTCCAAAAAAGGAAGAATAGGACACGAAGCTGGGCTCTCTTGCAATGTATTTCTGTTGAAATTCTCACTAATCTTTGATTCAGACAACATTGCAAAATACAGCGCAGTAGGAAGCTGGCAGATATCTGCCTCAAAGTGTACTTCTTCCTATCAGTTGGTCAACCTATCCCCTGAAGAACAAGGTTTATCTATCTCTTTCAGTTTTTCTACCTAGAAATTACACAGCTTTGGGCATCCTTTGTCAAATTTGACATTGACAAATTTGACATCAATTGACATAGTGATAATCCGCAGCTACTGATCTCTTAGCCTTGCTGTGTATTGTATGAAAAAGGATACCCAGTCATTTTTGTATTTGTACTCTGGAGCACCCAGAAGTTAGTCGCAGATGGACAGAGGGTGTCCTGAGCAATACACACTTAGCCAACAGAGAGTAGAAGAGGAGCTCAAAAGCTGCCCAGCCTATCTGGGGGGAGGGTGTGGGGATTTGGGGAGAAAAGTGTATGCAGACAGAAGACAAAGAGGAACATGTAAAAAAACGATGAAAGAATATTGTTCATAGTGATAGAATCCTGAGATTTTTCCATCGTTCCTCATTTCTCTCTTGGCATTGTATTAGAGAGTCTCAGTAAGTTTGAAGGGCAGCTTTACTGGTAGTTATGGAGAACTCTATCAGCACTACAGAACTGGTGAAAATCTTTACAAACAATATTCATTTGAAAATACTAAAAGGGAAAAGATGAAAGATATCACCAAGTGCTTTACTGGAGAATAAAATTCAGCATTTTGCTAGCAAAAGAAAAATTATGCATACAGACAGTAAATTTGAAACCAAAATGGCTAAGCACTTAATGCCTCTGAGAATGGGAACCTACAGAAAGATTCAAAAGGGGTGAAAGGTTCAAAGACTTAATCCCAGCTTCAACTTCCCAAACTGCTATGAACGAGGCAAGACCACACTTGTGGTCAGAGCAGGGCACCAAGACACAAAATGATGAAAATCTCTAGAAAAAAAGGAATGTATTCTGAGAATTCTTGCATGGGAACAGATGAGAAGAGTACACTCAATTTCAGACACAAAAATACATACAGAAATTCAAGTCAAAGATCACAGCCAGGCTACATCCAGCTCAGCAATTTGGCTGTGCAGTGTGTGCTATTTGAGAAGGGAATTTGAGGAAGAAAGATCAATATTTCTGCAACAGTTATGCTGAACTCAAATTTATGGTTGCATATTTACAAAATAACCCAGAAAGGCTTAGGCTTCTGTATTTGTTCTCATGTCAAGAGAAAGTTTAAAAAGAATTATCCAATTTGTTTTACTTTCTCTTTCTTTTGAGATGTTCATTATTTTGTACTCCTTTAGCACATCCACGCTGTTGTTTTATTCACTTGAGAAGATTATTGTCAATCCTGGCTAGGGGAGTGTTTCTAATAGGGCTATAATGATTTTCATTTACTTTTGCTTTTTTCTTGAGTGTGAACAGAGCTAAACATATTTCAGTTGAGGCTGTACCATTTGTTTACATGACTGCATTCAGTATTATAACTCCAACCATTCTTGGTTACTAATATTTCTTTCTTTCTGAACACTGTGCATGGGACTTCTCATGAATGGTTACAGTTACAGAAAGGAAATGGTTAAAATTATGCCTCATAGTGTGCAACAGCCCATAATCATAAACAATAATTTTAATCTACTATTGCAATGTCAATTAACTTAACTCTGGAGATAAAACTCTCAGGAGATTCCTAATAATCTGCTTCAGCCTTTACTAATTTTATAGTCGGCTTCTTGTGGAAGGTTTGCCAACTCACTGCTGTAGATCAATAGTAAATATACTGTAAGCTCTATCATTTCTTTTCGACTTGGCAAAACACTATCACATATTCCTACATTCTGCGTCTTGGCTCTTTTCTGACCCAATACCTGCCTTTCTCCTTATGTTCCGATTTGAAAAGAGCAGTAAAAGAAGAGACTTTAAAATACTTATCCTCTGCTCGAATATACAGTGAAGTTACACTATGCATGGCTGCATTTTTTAATTTTTTCTAAAATGTTCCCAAAAATTTCTGTTAACAAAAGTTCCATTGCATCCCCAGGTATCAGACCAGTGACATACATTGATGTTTTCCTTAATATTAGATTGGATTTTCTTTCACCTAAATTATTAAATGTGCACAAATTTTCCAAATTTACAAATATAAAGCCATATATTTGTGTCTTTATCTCAGGTTAAATAAAAGAAATTCTTCAAGTTCTCATCAAGTTTTCATTGGTTAAATATCTTATTCTTTTTACTCTCCATTGATCATGCTATTTTTGAAACAGAGTGCCTATAAATGACATGGTACACAAATTGGTTTCTCACCATCACTAAGCAGAACTAAAATAAATAAATAGTGTCCAACATTGTGAACACTGATTGTGCTTGTGACAGATCACTACTCCAACCATTTCTCTAAAGACTTTTCACTCATACTCTGCCAGTTCTTTTCCTTCTATTTTCTATCTGTGCATTTATTTTCCCTCCTCCTTGGTAGTGCTATGCAGTTGTTTATATTCAGTTTAATTTTCTTCACATTGCTTCATTTCTGCAGTTTATCAGAAATGTTCTGAATTCCAGCCACATCCTCAAAAACTGTAGTGGGTGCTTGGTACCATCTGCAAGCACTGTAAGCATGCTCTGTCCTTCCCCATTTGAGTCATTAATGACAATATCGACAAAAACTGGCCTAAGGATGTGTGACAAGACTTCACTTGTAAAGTTCTTTTACTCTGATGTGCTCATGTCCAGCTCAATGTTCAGGAAAACACCTAAAGCTATGCAGAAGCTTGTGCTCTACAAATCTAAGCATGCAAATTATTCCACTAAAGGAAAATTTTGGTTTCCTAATAGCAAGGGACTGGTATTCTGTATATATTTGACTGATATTCAAGTGAATTACACTATCTGGCTCTATTTTACCTTCCTTCATGGAAACCATACTTAGAGAATTCAGAGATGAGCAAAGCATATTTTCCTTCAAAAAAGACAAGCTGGTAAATGTCCATCATATCATCACTATCTAAGCGGTTTAAATGAAATTATAGGCTCTTGATTCATCAGTTTCCTTGGTATGAAAGAAGTTACATTACCTTGAAATTCCCCAGACCATTCTTAGAATTCACTTTTCTCTAACCATTTAGGAATGAAAATCCCAAAATGCTGTAATAAACACTGAGGTGATTTTCAGCAACAGGAGCACCACTGATACAAGTCTCCTGAATGTTATTAGGAAATGCTCTTTTTCCAATAGTAGGAGCTTCAAAAAGGATTGGCTGTGCCACTTGATCCGTTTTTTTCTCTGAAGTATACTTCCCCCTCTTCCTTCCAGTTTCAAACTGTCAGAAAAGATTTCTAGACTCAGTTCACCTCCCTCTCTACCTTAATCAATTCAAATGTAAAATATAATTTTTCATACTTCGAAGAAATAAATGTCACTTTCCCAGTAGTCACTGAGATTCAAAGTCAGTCTAAGTTGGGAAGCCAATGGCAAGCTGCTAAAACTTTATGGAGGAGATAATGGAGATAATCAAGAAATAACATAGGCTTAGTTTCAAAAACAAACATCCCAAGCAAGAAGCATCATTACAACTACAGCAAAGAACTTAAAATATAAGTGGAAGCGGACTACTGCTCTCATGAAAGCTAATTTTTTTTCCTAAGAAACAGAGATAAAGCAGTAAAGTAGGTTACTTCCATTCTAATCACTTTTCCCTAGCTTCTCTAAGGAGAAAAAAAACAAATAACCAGAAAAAAAACCCAGCACCACCAGACACCACCAAACACTTCAACAACTTATGTATAAAATATCTAGGGAAAACATAAGAAACAAAGTGTATTTAATTTTGCATAAATATTTTCTTTGCCTAGGCAAATCTGTCAGCAAAAAACCCTCCAGCATCTGAAAGCATAGTGCTTTACTGGGTAGTTTTCATATGATTGCAGCACTAAGACTGCCATGTTGCACGTGGGAATATCCAGAGGTCACATCTCAAATGACCTACCCTACTTCTTCGAAGCATCTGTAAAGATTTGTATTCAACACACTTCTTTTTTTTTTTTCCATTTCCAGATTCTATCTTCAAAGAGTTCCTTTCAGACTTCTAATTGTTAAATGTATCAAGACTATCACTGATGTCCTTTTGCACTCAACATTGTAGACAAGATACAAAGAAAAGTTCTGCCTACGGTGAGGTCCAGAGCCCCTGCACTTCACCTTTCTATTATGCACACTTATCGCAGACAGAAGACTTTCAAATTACTTATGAGAAAATTTCAAATTACTTATGAGAAAATTGCTTTCCTCATTTCTTCTCAAGTATGAGAAAACAGCAGTCTGAAAAACTTGTTCTACTTCTAAGCCTCCTGAAAATAAAAATGAGTTAATTAAACATGTATCTAAAAACCCAAGGAGAAAAAAAAAAATAATTAACAGTGTTTGTTTACAAATTTTAACAATCTTATCTAATGAACACAAATCATTTTGTTAAAAAACAATGACATAGATCTCTAGTCCTGAGAATGATGACAAATTTGCACCTCTTATGCACCATCCTCTTTTTGTTTTCCAGCGTATTTCCTTTGCTAAGTACATACATGTAACTATACTTGGCATGCTACAGAGGTCAACTGGACATTCTTACAGAGATGCTTTCTCTCCTTCAGAACAACAAGTCATGTCAGGAACAGCTTTTCAGCTTTTTTGCAGTCAGACATATAATCTACTTAAAATGCCCTTCTCTCCCCACTCTGTCTTGTAAAGTAACTTTATTTGAAATCCTACATAAGTAAACCCTGTTTCTGCACCTGTTTCAGACTGAATTACTGTCCTTGGTATTCTTTTTGTCAAAGTTAGGTTTTTCCCTGGAGCAAGCAACTATCCTTTCAATTAAAAATTTTCTAAATCTTCAAATAAACAAGGAAATGTGATTCTTATGGTTACCTGTCATGAAGTATTTTGTTAAGCAATATAAAGGTCTATGAATTTCTAAAACAGTCCAGTGGTATGGAGTTAAGATAGGAGCAGTTTCTAAGATTTATCATCCACTCAGAACAGGTCTAAAACCACATTTCCCCAGTACACCTTTTGTACTTGCAAAGAACTCACTCCTGTCCTTTTGTTTTCTATGAGACTTATATTTTAATTGAAGAATAAAGTGGAAGACAGCACTCTAACCATTTTTTTTTAATTATTATTACAGAAGTGAGACAGGGGTTTAACTTACCAGCAACACTAGAAGAAAGCCTCAAGCTTAACACATACTAGGAGAACAAACCTGTCTGTGTAGGCAGTCTCCCATCCAGGACCCCTCAAGACCATTCCTTACCTCTAGGCAGGCCTTTCAGTTTGCATCAGGTCAAATGAATTTCTGACTAGTAGTTTTGTTTTTCGAGTTCATGGCACAGTTCTAGCCCCATATTTGGTTTTGGCAAAACTCTTGACATTAGGAGAACCCATGTCTCAGTTTGAGAGTGCAGGAGGGCAGGATTTCACCTCTCAAGCTCTGTGCTGTAACCTAAGTCCAAAATGTGAAATATAACACACTTCCATCCCCAGCCTTTATAGCCTGATCATCCCTATTTTCATTTTTTCCCCTGCTCTTTTTTTCATGGGAATTAAATAAAAGCCACAGCAAAGAAACTTTAAACCAGTTATGAAATACCAAATTCTAATTCCTACAGCAAACATGACTAAACTATTACACATAAATACATTAAAGTTAATCCTATCCACTGATCTATAAGGTGTTATTTCTGCCAACAAAATGGTTGAGTCATAACTGTCCTCAGGATATTAAACTGAAGTTTATCCATTTCAGCAAATTTACAATTTTGGCTTCTGAGTACTAATGCTAATAGCACCAGATCTAATAAAATGAGGGGAATTGCAAAAAGAGAATGTCTAAACGATTGCAACTGTGACCTTGTATCTGAATTATCAGAAGGTCCACACGCAAGAAGCAAGCGTGAACTTGCTTCAGAAGTTCATAAGTGAACTTCAGAACACAGATCCACAATAAAACTCTCCAATTATTAAACCATGAGCCCTACAATCCTAATTAACACACTGAGGAGCTGTGCTTATTAGTTACCATCCTCCTTGACTGAAAAGAGAAGGAGAGTGAAAGACACTGAAAAGCATGGCAGATTCTAGAGGAGTCAAACAATGCCATGTCTCCTCAACATACCTCTGGTCAGCAAAAGTCTGCATGGAGTAACATCAGGTTGCTTTCGCATACTTTCAGTTCCCAATAAAGAGGAATTAGACTGCTCTTGCAAACCTTCTTCAGAGTTAAAATGCAACCACCTGGTCATTGACAGCTTTTCAGCCAGCTAGGGAAGTGCTTCATCTCCACTGGGAGAAGCCTCTAGAGAAGCTAAGCTGTCTAGTTCTGAGCGGTCGGCTACAATGGCTTCAGTGGCCTCCCCAGCTGTTTCCCCATCTCTGATCCTCCACAGAAGACGCTACACTGACACCAAACTGACCAAGTAGTTATTGCCTTATTTCTTTAAGAGGCGTGTACGGCACACATTCCTAGAGGGCCAGTGATAACCACCCCTCCAGCATTACCAGCACCCTTGACAGCTGAAGTTAAACTTTGCCTAACTCTCCCGACACCCTTTATCAGGCCCCAGGGTTCCTCTGCAGCCTGGCAGACACTTTTGGAACTCTGCCTTACAGGACTTATCAGGTGGGCGAGCGCTGCGCCAGGTCCTGCTGCAGGTGGTTGGGGCTGTGCTGCTGCAGCTGCCTAGCAACAGATGTTTCTGCATGCCCTTCAGGAGAGGGTCAGGGAGGCCAGAGATAAAACCAACAGTGATTTTCCACTGCTTCGTTGCTGGATAGGAACCCTATAAACTCCTCTATGATAATCAAAGGCAGTTTCTACGAAAGGACTCTGTCTGAGAATTAACCAGCTAGAGATTAGATCCAGGTTTTTGACAGCCAGGTAAGCTTGCTGAAAAGCTTCCTAGGTTACAGCTGTGGTTAAAGCAACCCATCTTCCAGGATGGAAAAATCTTTGATTTTTCCTTCTAAGAATCAGTTATACAATGGACTCTGAAGAAAAAAGAAACCAGGAAAAGGACTGGAAAGCAAAACTTAAATTACTAATTCAGTCGGATGTTTCTGCAGAAATAAAAACTAAAGCTCTGTATAAACTCAAGTATATAAGTGAAACTTCACAGAATTGTACATTTGTAATGAGCAGATTATATTCATGGTAATTAGATAATCAAGTTCAAAGCCTCTGCAGTGCATAGGAAATGGCAAAAGGGTTTATTTTTAGATCTGTGATACTGAAAATTTATGGAGCACATATCAAATCTATAATGCTTACGAGGCTCTGCTGCTTTGACCCAAATAAATTTCTCTCCATGCCTCCTCCAAACCCCCTTCTCACACTGATGGCCACACAAGATTTCCTTTCTTTTTAGAGGATTCCATGTTTCCACTTACATTCTACCCACCAGAAACAGCAGTGTAGCCAGCCACAGCTAGGAGCACTGTTGCTGGGGTGAGCTAGTTGTTTATTTTTAAGACTTCACAGTCTCCTTCATTCCATTCTGCCAAAAGGGCAGCCCACTAGCGCTACAGCACCTACTTCAACTGAGATGCAGGAGATGTTGCTGGCATAACCTGAATGTTGTGGGTATCACTGAACACGGTTGCTAACAGCCATTAAAAGGGAGATGAGATGAGCAGGGCCTCCCCACTCTGCTATGTATCGCTGAGCCCACATAGGTCTGGCCTTCCTTTCTCAAACCTTCTTCCTACAGATGCAAAATCCCATGGGACCAACCCTCTCCACTGCCACATCTCTGCTCTCTAAATCCTAAGGCCTCTCCCTTCTTGTCTGCCTATTTCAGACAAGCAGCTGGGAGTTCTCCTGAGCAGATCCTCACACCCTTTCAGCTTGCTATTCCCTGACTCCAAAAAAGGTCAGCAACAGGAAGGAGGAATGGTGGCATTTCTGTAGAGACTGCCTGCCACAAGATGCACAGCATGCTCAAAACTTTAAAAACCTTAAAATCTATAGGAGGCAAAGGCTATGTCCCTTCAACTGTAAAACAGGCAGTTTAATCGTAAATATTCAATTGTGCATGGTTCTTCCAACTGTTACAATGCAAACTGCTTTATAAGAAGATCAAGGGTACTAAAAGAGATGCCACTTAGTGGTATTTTTGTTGTTACTCACACAAATAGGCTGAAGAATACAAGAAAGACTAAAGAAGACAGAAGAGGACTGTCTAAGAAAGCCAACTC
This sequence comes from Pedionomus torquatus, assembly GCA_013398155.1. Taxonomy (NCBI): domain Eukaryota; kingdom Metazoa; phylum Chordata; class Aves; order Charadriiformes; family Pedionomidae; genus Pedionomus; species Pedionomus torquatus. The sequence goes on from VZRU01008869.1 coordinate 431,318, forward strand.
CTCCCACCTGCAACACTCTTGGCCCACTGGGCTGATGTTGGAGGGTTCCTGCAGCCCTTCTGAAGAAGGATTCACCTTGCCTCACACTGCAGACTGGAACCAATCCAGTTGCAATATGAAGCCACACCAGTGCTCTCAGCCAAAAAGGGAGGCCACAATGACTCCTCCCTTCCCTAACTCCAACTCCCTGTCAGAAGACAGGCTTCAGGAAAGTTTTACAAGACTGCCTCCATGTCATTATCTCCTTAAGCGGTGCAGCACCTGTGGCTTTTGAAACATTCAAAGTAATATTGGAGAGAGAACAGGTAGGAACAACAGAGTTTAGTAAGGTAAAAGCATACCCAGCCTCTGAATTCCATTATTGTTAATTTAAAATTGATAAAATGCTTTGCTAACTTAGAAAATGGTTTGATTTCTTCATTCTGTTGAGGGTAGTAAAGCTGTGTGGACAGAGAAGGTTCACACAAGTTACACTTCATCTTTTAAATTTTAGTTGCTGTTTGGCAGCTGTAGTCTGCCTTTCCAGCCCTCTGTTGTGTGAGAAAAAGGACTACATGGTGGATATTAAGCTCAGCTTTAGTCCAGCTTTTCTAGTGCTCACACTGTGAAGCTGGGTGTGCACTTACACTTTCTGCTTTTCTGTACCTGTATCTCTCTCACCACCTCCACATCCCCCAGACATTCACTCTCCCAGAGGGGAGTGCAAACAGGGCCAGAATTTGTTGATTCAGAAAAATTCTGTGAAGTTCAAGAAAAAAGCCTCAGACAGGGACTTATGAAATGTACAGAAATGGAGAAAATTAAAAGTATGAAGGGACAACCTGAACTCAGTAAGAGAGAGTCTGAGCTCCTATGTGTAATAGAAATTACAGTGAAGTATAAGAAATCACAGCTCAGGCCATCCACTTTGCTATTTCCACAATCAAATTAAGGACCCTAACATTTCTGCTATGAAAAAGTTTGTCCTCTGCAAGCGTTTAACTAGGCAAGATCACAACCCCAGCAGCTGCCCATATTTCTGTAAAAGGAACATCACTGTCTTGTTGCGTGGCAGAGTTATCAGCAGCAGATACCATGGAAGGCCTCAAAGAGATAACAGGCCTATTATCAGCAGTGAGTGCGAGACCCTTTCTTGTGAAAGCCTTATTTTTTTCAACAACCTCTCCAGACATCCCACTTGAGGTGTGAAAGGCCTGGAAACTGCTAGGGCCACTTCTGCTATTTCCATTTTAGCTATCCACAGGAAAGTGATTAAAATGTGCAATGTGCTCTGCATCTTACTAAGAACAACCTCAACACTCTTGCATTTATTCTGCATTCAAAAATACTGTTGCAGTGCCAGACCCAAAATATTTTCCTGCACTCACTGCTCTTATACACCGTCCTTTATCTAAGCACAGAACACAAAAGTGAGATTACTTTTGCATGGTAACAGTTTGGCATTAAACATCTGCAATACTCATATGGTGAGCTCACAGAGCATTCTCCAGCACAGAAAGCATCATAGAGTCAAACAAGTGCGTAAGGTCTTTCAGAAAGTGAATAAGCCTATTTTACTTTCCATCCCCCCTGCATTCAGTAGAATGAAATTCCTATCAGCCAAATCTCCCTTTGTGAGTAGTTTTAATGTAATGTGCATGAGCGGAAGTCCTTGCAATATGGCCAGGTGTCCTGCTTTCACTCTGCTGTGAGGATACCAACCTCCAGCAGATGAGGATGGTGGGCAGACAGGAGCAAGAACATAGGAAACTGTCACAGTAAGATTAATCAAATCTCATGTACATTTTTATAAGTCTTTTTTTCACCTCTCACTTCTTATTCTCAAATTAACAAGTATCAACATAGAAAGCACACAACCCACTCTTCACGGAACTGAATCTCAGAAATACTAAAGATGTATGAAAGACAACATATTTGTATACTTTTGCATGTGCTATGAAATACGGTCTGTGCACTTGTATTCTCATTCTCCCAAAAGAGAGCACAGGAATAATCATGAATACAATGAAGCACACATCGCTTTCATCTCCACTATCTGCATTGCTTACCTTCATTAACTGCATGAGGCTTAATAATGCAACAAGTAGAGTTTGTGAATTTTGCACTGTTGACTGGTCCACGACCTCCACTGGAGGGAAAGAACAACTCCAGCTCCTGAAAACAGTTACAATTTAACATGCTTTAGTTTAATCAAGTGCTATACACCAGCTTTTATCCAACAACATCCAAAATATCCAGAAGACAAACCTTAATTACAGATTTTTGTGCTACAAATACTTTTTCCCTATAATGTTCTCTCAAATGTATCTTTCCCTCTCTGGTACCATTGCTACAACTGTAAAAACATGATTTGAATATTTCTTGCAATGTCTTCCTTTTCACTTTTGCAATACAATCCATTTCCACTCAGAGCATTCCAAACGCTACTGCCACGATCATTTGGTAGAGGTGTTCCCAGCTTTCTGAGTTCTCTCCCTCTCTCCCCTCAGTATCTTTCCCAAATCCACTCCCATAAACACATTCTATCTTCTCTCTTTTCACATCACCTTTTCGGCTCTATGAGCAAAACTGCAACAACCATCCATTTCTCGGTATGCTTTCTTTCCATATACAAAACTAGCCTCCATCCCATTTGTTTATGTTTTGTCCTGTTGTCTTAACTAATCTCTGTCTAAAATTGTTGAGTCACTCCTCATGCCTTATTAGCCCCATGATGATTCCTGTAATCCTTACTTGAACAATTATACAATTCAAACTGATGGATCTTTCAATGGAACAGAAAAATGTTTTCTGTTTTTCTCCTAGCAATTGATCTGCATTTTGAGTGGGTATATCTGAAACACAAGTGTTCATTTCCTACATACTTCTACTGATAAAATGGTGCATGCCTCAAAGACCTTGTCCCACTCTGTTAGCTAATGGTTACTCTAAATGAAGCAGTGAAAAGCCAGGAAAAGCCAGAAAATTATTTACAGTATTAAACACTTTGTTTTATCCATTTGAAATCATAAAAGACAAATAACTAAATAATGCTGGAGGACTAGGATAATGAAACACCAAGCTAAAACCAAATAAAACCTTAAAGAGAAAGTTCTTTTCCTTATGATCTGAAGAAATTCCAAAATCTGGCCTGCAGAGAGCCTCCAGCTTAGAGTATACGAGAGACATACTTTCACTTGTCATTTAGCCTCCAAAAGAACAATTCAGTCTTTCACCCTGTTCAGTTTACAGTACATTCATTAGATGTAGCTGGGACTTTGGTTTTCCTTCAGAAGAGTTCATTTAGGACCCTTTATCTTACATTTCTTTCTTTTCAGTGAAGCTTCTGCAAGGTGCAGCCAACTAGTTTCCATGGCAACTGTTATATAGCCATATAATACCGGGCCTACTAAATTAAAATAGGCACAGGGGTATTCAATTCACAGTTTTGGTTGATTTATTGAAGATTGCTATCAGCAATACCGCAAAAGATGCACACACCTGCAAAAGGTCAGCAAAATAATCCAACAGTCATAAAAATACTGCAGATCAAGGGGGCCTTCAGTCAACATTTCAAAAATAATGAAGTGTAAAAAGACCAATGAACTTGAGCCAAAACACATAATTATGCTTCTAATCAAAATTTTATTCTAATAGATACCCTTTTCCGTCACTCTTGGTTAAAAAGCTGGCCCAGTTGTCACGGCAGTACACAGGAACAAAGAGAAACTTTCACCCTTATATATGAAGACATCTAGCTATAGAAGCAGAACTACAAAGACCTTTCTGACTAAAATTCTCCTTCATCAGAAAAGACCAATTTCATCTGAACTCCTCCTGACTACGTACCATCTTCATCAAGTTTGCCAGCAGCAGTATTTCAGGACCAGCATATGATTTCTTGTCAAAACCAGAGACCCACAGAGAGGATCCAGCAGCTCAGGCACAGTGCAGATAAGCAAGATGAGTGCTTGACAGGCAGAAAACCACCCATGCTTTGCAGCTAGCTTGCTACACAGCCTGCCAGCCAGCCAGAAGGGGCTGACCAACTGTGCCCTCACCACCAGCATATAATCTCTACATATATTTTCTAGTCTACAGTACTCAACATCTTATTAGGTATTCCAGGGCAGGTGTCTCTCCAGCTGTGTTATTGCAGCTTTTCCAATTTAAATAGAGGAAAGAGTAGGATCAAGCAAGCCAACAACTGGTAGCTTTTCCCCGCTGGTCTAGAGCTAAAATAACACAGTGCAATACCAATCAATCATGAAGTAACTTTTATTCTTGCCATCACGTATCAGGATATCTACTCCACAACAACACACACAAATAGTCACCTCAATTCTGTAGAAATGCTGGTAATATTTATCACCCAGTCCCAGGGCTTTTTCTTAACACTACGGAAAGACATGCTGCAAACAAAGCAAAAGGGAACTGAATTCCTCAAAGCCATGCCCACTGTATTACTTCTCAAAACACAAAGCAATAAAGTGGCCTGTGTTCATAATTAACCATTCTGAACAATGACCATGGAACAAAGCAGGCTGCAGGTAGAGAAATAGTGAGGACTGTGGATGACAGCAAGATAAGTGAAACACAGCAGGACACAAAAGAATTTAATTGTTTAACTTCTTTTTATGACCAACATTTGCAGGCTATAGGTATGTTACACAGACTATGCAATTAACTCAATGTTTGTGATGTACCGAAGACATTAAAAATGACCAGGCATGCTCTCCTGATCAAAGGGCCCAAGGTTCGCCTTCATGACAGAGATAAACAAGGTTTCTGTTTTCAAACAGTTTATTTTTCCATGCTAAAAAGGATCCACGAAGACTACCTAAACTGGTTCTGAACTCAAGCGGGGAGAAAAAAAGATGAATTCCAGACCCAGCTGTTACCAGGTAAAGTAATAATAAATAACAACAACAGTAAACAATAAACTGTCAAGAAACAGTCACAAACTTACTTGAGCAGCTGAAGCAACTGAATCTGGGCCATGAGCTGCATTTCTTAGGCCATCATGTCCAAAGTTTGCTCTAATGCTGTCTGGTGCATCAGCCTGAGCCACTGCAGAGTTTGTTGGCTCCAGTAATGCTTTCCATTTACAAACTGCATCATCTCCTAAGATTTCCATAGCAACAATGGGACCACTTGTAATAAACTGGAGAAGCTCACTGCAAAATGGAAAGAGCACGTGGTGATCCACACTACAAATTAAAACCAACAAAAACATGTAATCTAGTGGAGAAGCTCAGAACTCAGTTTTGCAAGCCTTGAGCAACCTGATCCAACCTTGAGGTTGGCTTTGCTTTAAGGAGGAGGCTTGACTAAGTCATGTGCACACATTCCCATCTTTTTAGGGTTGCAGAAAAAAGAACCAGATAATAAAAACTTACTGAAGCTATTGTGTAGTATGTTAGATTTCAAAAGAATTTTTTAAAGATCACTACTGGCAACAGTCAAAGAGACCTTGCTAGCCATTGGTCTGACAGGAATGATTCCTAAGCATGTCTCTTCTGCACAGCAGGATTTCAGGATTTCTACAACACTGCTTACTGTGAAGACTAATCCTGAATATGAAACCTTTTTTAAAAATTAAGTTCTCTAATATGAAAAACATTTTTTCCAAATAAGTAGAATTGCTATTTCTCCCTACTATTTACTAGACTTATATTGACTAGTGAACTTGCAAAATACATCTCAATTTAAAGACAAGTAATATAACGCTAGATAAAAATGATACATTTCACTGCCTTGAAGATTCTTGTTCTATTTGATTTCTAATTCTTTATAAGTATTTGTTTCTAATTTAGAGAAAAATCCTCTGCAGAAGATGTAGCCAGTAGGACTGCAGGATGGGAAACAGACAACACAGTGGACAAAGGCTACAGTTCCTTAGATAATTATCAATAGTGTAGATAGACATCTGTGAAATAACACCATAGGCAAAATTCTTGCTTATTTATCAACATATTCAAACGGGCTTATCTAGCAAAGAAAAGACTATTCTAAACCTCCCTCTGATCTCCAACATGACCAGACATAGCCTGGGGTTATGTCTGCATGAAAGGCTTGAGCTTGGACCACAATAAATCAAGTCACTGTTGCAGGAGAGCTGGCATATCCTAATGCTCAAGCAATTCATGACAGATACCAGGTCTTTTGACCAAGCCAGTGCAAATCCAGATTCCAACATGGCTCCACCTTCTTCCTAAAAGGAAGCAGACCGCTGAGTCCACAGAGAGGAAAAGAAAGTTGTTTGTTGGCACTTTCAGGTGAAGTAGACAAGACACAATCTCTGGGTCATAAGCATCAATCTGCTCAGTTATGGAAAGACTAAGGTTTTTCATGTTAGGTAGTCTAGCATCATGGTTGCTTGATGTTTTGCCCAAGGGTAGCAGTACAGTAAACAACTGCCCCATGCACTATCCATTCAGTTACTAATGATTTGGGGTACTTACTACCAAATCAATTTTCACAGATAAGTATTCTGCCCTAATTTTCATTACCTGCAAGCTGTACCCTGAACCTGAAGATGCTCCTTCCCTTGGCTTTGAAAAGTTTTGCCTTGCTAGGAGCAAAGAGACACCAAAGACATTCCCTTGATATCACCAGGCTGTAAAGAGTGTGACTTAAAACCCTGGGTAGCTGAAATAAGGATCTGTCCCTGGAAGAAGATGAAGAGGGTGCATATTTTGCAGAGAGATCCACTCAACTAAGACAAGTTCTGATTTTCCCATGGTCCTGCAGGATCAAGTAAGATAAATGAATCCTGTGCATTCAATAAGCTTAATACATGTCAAATTGAAATTGATATACCTACTTATAAAAAGGTTTTGATTGATGGTCTATGTAGAAATCAGCTGCTTCTTTTCTGAAAGAGTAAAAAACCATAGACACAGATATAGATATAGATACACACATATATATACATAAACTCCCCTGAAAACCACAAACTATCATTAATCAACATGTTTCTACAAGTAATGTCTTCCCAAGCTGGACAGCCTGTTCATGCCTAGTGACAGAAAATAGATTTAATTTTCTGTAATAATTTGTGTGACTACAGGTGTAGCTTGTAGCTGACACTTCCTTTACTCTGGTACTGGAAGCAAAAAGTTACCCTTTTCAGGCAGGGTAGTGGCTCTCTCCAAACTCTGCGTTGCCACAGCCAGGCAACTAGCAGCACTAGGTTCTGCTACCCAGCTACACAAGTTTCAGGGACCGTGGTGTAGACCCACCATCAATCCACTGGTGGCATACCGTTCTAGGGCTTTTTACCCCAACACCCCCTATAGCTAGAAAACCTACTCTCTTTCCTGCTTTTTTCTCCAGCTGCTTCTTATGTTTAACTCTTGCTTACTGCACTGCTTTTTTGGCATGGCAGCAGCTAGAAAAAGCCATGGGGGTTTTCAAGTCTAGCTCTGTTCTTTTGCAGCTTCAAAATTGCAGTTCAGAAGTGCAACCCTGGTCTTGGCTTGCTCCAAATCCCAGTGTGTACTGCTTTCTGAAGCTGGAATTTGTGGAGAAGGACAAGCTCTTCAGGAGCATTGACAGGTGAAAGCAAGCAATATTGCTCAACCCCAGTCTGCATACAAAATTCATAATCAAAGCAGAGCTGCAGGGAGACTAGAAGATTTTCACTTAGAAAATTGTTTTCAGGCACAGAATTTTGACTTTTTTCTGGTCTCCTTGATTTTGTTCACTTTGAACAGCCCTATTTACTTGAAGAAATTACCTGCATGTTTTTCAAATAACAGATTCCAAGTCTGAACAGAGGCACGGTCCTCTCATCTGCAATGCAACTTTGCACATCTCTTTCCCATTTGCAGCCCTGATTTAAGCCAAATATTGCCAGAGGAAAGAAATAACCTCAAGAAGAACCTAAAAAGAATTTAATTTTCCTAACCTAAAAAATATTTGAATAGTCACAGCCTTCTCTGATTTTTATTTTTTTTTTAATCAAAATGACCACCTGCTCATTGGAACCGAATAATTTCTGGTTTGTTGCTTTCAGTTCAGTGCAAGTATTCAAAATTCAAAAGATTTTCATTGACCACACAACTAATACATTTTCTCTCCATTTCATGACTCAGGCAGAAACAGCATTGGAAAATGATGCTAGTCACAGGAACTCTTGCAATCTCAGCTTCAAACCTACATTTTGCAAATAGCCTGAAGGTTTTGTTTACAATTCAGTATTTCACCAGAAAATCCTTCTCTGAAACAAATCTACCAAATAATTTTGGAAAGCAAATATGAAAAAAGTATGCAAACAGATTAAGTATTATCATTTCTGAATGCAAAGAAATATTTGAAGGACATATTTCTGAAAGAAATTGAGGTCTACTACTCATTAAGAATTCCTATTACAATAAATATAAAACTGCAGATGTGCTGAATAACATAGTTCCTTTTTTTGTGTGTGTCTGCTTTTAAAGAATGGAAAACAGTCTTCATCTGGGAATAATAGACTGAACTGACATATCATTAAAGAGATCTAGAAGAGACTAGAGAGCTGACCTATCAAAGTAGGTGCCTGCCTCCACTTTCATATCTTGGCTACGATTTCTACAGAAGGCATGAATCTATTTAACAGTGATTGCCAGACAAATGTCAGTAATAATCCCTTTAAAGAAAGCAGTAGATGACAATGCTGGTTTGAACAAGCCTGTCTGCAAAGATCTAAGGATAGAAGACTTTGGCAAAGCTATAGTTCTATCATTTTAAAATGGCACAGTACCAAGAAACTGAGTATATAGTACGGAGAGAAACCACAAATACTCAAGACACTATTTTAAATCTACCAAGTATCACAACCCAATCTTGTGCTTAATAACAATTTTTAATTATACAAGAGAAGCATAAATTTTTAAATAGCAATAGGCAATGAAAGTTCAAATCTCAAAGTTTCTTCCCTTCAGTGTGAGCCAACTCTAAAGCACGTGACTCGGTTCAACAGTTCTTCAAGTTCTTAGACAGACATGGAAATAAAGAACCACCCAACATAATACTTCAGGATCAAATCTCTCAGACTGCAGGAGAGCAAGCTGCAAAAAGCTGGCTTGAAAGACATTGTGAATTGTCAATCAGTATTAGAAACCTGATTGAACTCACAAAGTGGAGTTGTTTGAAGGAGGATCTGGGACCAGTATAATCAAACATCGCAGCAGGTGAATGTAGAGACAAGAAGAGAAAAATCACATAGTTGTTTTATCAGTATTTCAGAAACCGAAAAAGGTTTTGAGGTGGAGGAAAATTGTTCCTGACCTCACACACAAACCATAAGAACACACAAAAATGGTATTATGTAAGACAGCTTTTCTTTTCAAAGACACGTTGTATATGAACAGGTTTGGCAAAGTAGCAACAGAGAACTAGAAGACTTCCCCAAAGTTACTGCACTAGGGTAAATTAATTAAGTTTTCTATCCTCTGCAGCATGCTTTTTCTAAATCTTGTAACTCAATGAGGAAAGTGGAGAACAGTGAAGGTGGGGAAGGGCAGGAATTAGGAAAATGCGTGAATAAAATCTGTCCAACCCTCCAACAACATCATTTGCTTTGCTTGGGACTTCTAGTCATTAGAAAGCAAAGAAGTTTGGGTTCTGAGAGCATAAATTAAGCCAATGGATTTACTGACAGTGAACAAACCAACTGCCTTGAAAACAACAGTGTTATAATCAGCAGTATGGTTTGTATGAGGAAGCCACGAGGCAAGGATGTACAGACATGTCAGTAGTAAATACTGCTGAATATCTAAAGTTATGGTAGTAACCTTGGATTCATACAGAGCCATTATAAATTTAATCACCCATACTCATTTGCACCTTTTAATACTTAGCTTAATTTTCTACATGATTTCAGAAAACTACATGATTATGAAACAGATGAGTCTTCCCTCTATTACTCACTGGGATGTATTTGATGTGTGGAATAACACAGCATAGCTTCAGAGAACATTCTTAACTGCAAAAATGATATTTAAATACAATAGAGCTAACCTATAAAAAAAAATTTCTTACCTTGAAAGCACCATCATTTTGGCCTTAGTTATTGTAAATCCTGCATTAATAATGATATCAATTAATTCGCCAATCCTGGGCATTGCATCAGGTTTAATCAAAGCCAGAGTTCTGGAGGAAAAAAAAAAAAAAAAAGGTAGAGATACACAGCCAACACTACTTTCCTTAGAGCATTTGGTGTGCATGCTGAGTTTATATTCAGTCAAAAATACATTACATCAAAGAGAGAAATTCTGCCACAGACAAACATCCTAGTCCCAGTGTCTCATCAATTTCCACGCTGTTCTTGAATGCCTGCAGAAGCCATTATTCTGATAAGCATGAGCATTGCACATTACAATTTTCCTGGCTTTCTAACCCAAGTCAGACCAGAGTGTTCCACCAGCAGTCGTTATTTACTGGCATCTCCCTTCACTCTCAGAGCAAACAATTTGGCCATGTCTTCCTAAGCTAGTGTTTACCTCCATAGCTCCTCACTCACAGCTCTGAGTTAGAACATAACTGATTTGCTAATATCTCCCTACACTTGCACAGCTCCCTTTTTACCTAATGTTAATCATTATATACATAACAACAAAGCTGTTAAAATTCCCTGTTTAAAAATACTACTTGAACATGTGCTTCTTCCATGAAACTCAAAGCAAAATGATTGTTTTGTTATTACTTTTAAAATATTTGGAGACCTCAGTGAGAAGAAGGTCCTATTGTGCTTGGTACAGTACAAACACTTCATGGTATACAATATGCATGCCAAATAGCTGGCACTGTTAATAGACACAATAAAAGGTTGGCAGAGGAGGTATTACGTCTCTTATACTGACTGACAGCTATATTCTAAGGAAGATCAACCAAAAACTTCTCTACACTCTCCCCCATATCTTTGTTTCCAAGTACATCCTGTCTTCTTGACAATTATCTTTTTATACTATACATTCCCAAGGCCAGGACTGTTTTATTAGTGTGCTTTGCATAGCACCAAGTACACCATCAGCACTAAACATATTATTAATCAAAAATAACAAGCACAAAAAGGTCTGTAAAATGGCATTTTCTATTTGCATTCATCTTGTGGTGAGTCAGCTTCAAATGTGCTCAGCTTACAAATGAATAGATTTATTCAACCCTGTATCTCAGAAACTCCATGTCTCTAACAATCCTGAAAATCTCTTTCCATCTTTTACACTGTTTCCAATAATGAAAGATACCCCAGATAGATTTTTATTGCAGTACTTCCCCAAATGAAAAGTAAATAATCACAAATTTCTCATTTTATACATCAGAACAGCATGGAAAGCAGCCTTTAGGTTAGCAGCAATATATTCTAGCCAGGGCAGATATGCTGAGGTTACAGGACACGAACTTCCCCTACCTTTACTTTGAACATTAAGTGACCCCAGATTGACAGATGTTTTGGGAACAGACAGACTATCTATTTTGCAGCAAAACTGAAGGAAGGGATGTGTTAGGACCAGGAAATGTAAAGAGGAAGATTTGAAAGTATGTGACATTTAATCTGAAAGTAAGGGAGAGGCACAGATGATCTTCAGAAACAAACAGAAATTCCCTTGAGTATCAGGTTGCTCACATACACAGACCAGCTTAGGCCCAGATCCCCTGGGAAATATCACACAAAAAGACAGATGGACTAAAGCAAAGCCAGAAGCTGCATGACAGTAGTCAGCCAGGCCTATCCTTCAGTCTATTGCAGTGCAAATTAAAGTTGGTTTAGACCCATCTTCAGATCACCAAAGGCTGACCTCTGGCCAACATTCAACACAGTCTGCCAGCATACTCCACGCAGCCTAGAGGCTGCAGCCTCTTCCCCAAGGATTTCACAGCTCCACCTCATTTTATGGTATTACTAATCACATGACAGGATGTGCCACATGCATCGAGGCACACGAGGGGGAGCAGCTACTCGCTTGACTGATGACACGTACCCACCCGATCACACAATGCATGACCTCCATCCTGGAACAAGAGGTTCTCAACTCTGTCATTAACCATGACCAGTAAGGATTAAATCACTGGAACAAGATCTCTAGTGCTGTTTGCATTTTTTTGATAAATAATTTGTTTTCAATCTATGCTACTACCCAGGCGATTTAAGATTTGCTACTGTTAGGAATAAACTGTCCCCTATTTTGCTAGTTTCAAGCTTTCTAGTAAAAATGTAATTCCTAGCAATACATAATGAAATATTACATTATGAAGCAATTTACCTAGAAGATATTAATAAAAACTGCAATGAGCAACTCTTAGAACATCTTTTCTCTAACACTGATAAATAAACTTTACCATTTCAGTGTGAGCTTCTCAGATGTATGCAGGATAAGAAAAGTATAAATCAGGATGCTGAAGACTGCTGCTGATATTGGATTTTGATTCACGTGCCCTATTTTTAGGTTTAATTAGGAACAACTTTCTTGTGGTTTGACATGATGCAGTCTGCAAAGTACGTTGTGAAACAGTTTTAAATCTAGGACCAAAGGTGAAAGAATAAAAATTAAGCTCATTTGCTTACATTTTCAGAGAGACTGTACGACAGTACTCCAATGAGTACTGAAACATCAGAAGATGGGAACTGATCAAAGGAACAGCGTACAAAGCATGCCGCAGCTATGCTTGTGAGATCTATTTACTTCTAATAATAGGACTGTTGCATGTACAGTAGTTTAGGTCTCATAGGAGAAGAAACACTGACTTTGTCAATGACTGGAAGAAGAATACACAAGCTTTCTAACACCATTTTTAAGCCCAGTGATAGCAACTGACTCTAAGTATAGTCTACCTAGACAAGACATACTACTCGGACAAATGTTTACCTCTGGTTACAACCACTCAGGATCACAAGTGAAAGACTAGAGAAACAGAACTCCCATGCCAGTGATTCCATAGGTAGGTACACTGCAAGTAAGCACATGCTACTTACACATTTTAGTCACTGTCACTATTTCCTTATGATGCGCCGGGAGAGGAGCAGGAAAGAACAACACCGAAATATTTAAAAATTGACCCAAGACAGAAGAAAAGTAGATGTAGAAATTGAAACTCCATAGAATTGTCTTAATAATTTTAGCCCATTGCAAATGCAGCTTCTTTACACATCTGTTTTGTACCTTATGTATCTAGAGTCACATTCACTTGCTTTACTGACAGAAACAAAGGTCCCTAATTCAAAATGTTCACGGTTTTTGATACACATTCCTCTGTCCCCCTCAAAGGTCTTTGGTGAGCCTGTCTGCATAGACACTCAGTGACTAAAGAATGCATTTCCAAAGTCAAACTGCTGATAGTCCTGTGCAGCACAGTCAAGAAAAAGATGCAAAAACATTCTGCCTCGTATAATATCCTTAAAATTATTAATAGAATTCCAACCATAGATTATTTTAGTAATTACCACATATTGCAGAAATCTTACTGTATCTGTTCAACTAATCACTGCTGTAAAATCTGCTCCAGGCCAAAAAGACAACTACCTCATATGCAACTGTTTTGCCCAAGAACTCTTTTAATACGCTCCTGTTTACCCAGTGAAAGCTTCTGTGAAGAAACTGGATTTTGAGGATCCCTTGCCTGTTTAAGACACCTTTCACTGTGTTCCTTTGGGCTATTCTGAATATGTAACACCACTTGCATATCTACGTTATCTTTCAGCCGACATTCCTAAAATGTTTTCCAAACAGCTGACATGTCACAAATTCCCTTCCTTCCTTTTGTAGAGCAGTACAAAAACTCACTCCCTCCCACGACTACTTCATTGACACAACTATAGTGTTGCTGTATAGACAGCAACTTCCCTTACAAGAAAAAGAAAATGCCATTTTTTCACAAGCACCCTTTTCCCAGTATAACTGCATCAGCATCAGGACTTATGCTAGTTTAGGCAGGGCAGGAAATACACAACTGTAAAAAGTTACGCTGATATAACTGATGTAATCTACCCAAGGCTCCAATGAGAATCACGGAGAGTAGTCACATATACAGAAACCATCCTCTGGTGGTGTCCACCTCCTTTGCTACTCTTCCACCATTCCCAACCCCAGCTTGGAGAAAAAGTACCAGAAGAAATATTTCTGGAAAGATGCAATAGTAGTAATTTCAAAGGCGGGGTTTTTGTGAGGTTAAGACAAAGATGTACGTTAAAACTTGCAGTTCTTTCTGTTTGTCTGCTTGTGTACAACTCTCCAAAAAGAGCTTGATTAAGCCCAGTTAGTGAGAGGGAGCAAAAAATTAGGTGAACAGGGCTCACTAGAACATTGTATGTAAGAAAATAGTCTGGGCTCTTTTAAAAATAAACTGGAACAAACTACCAAAAATTTGTTAATTTGCAAATTCAAAGATTACCTGTACTGCAGTCAAAACATATTTAAATTCCTTGTAAATTAATTTTATTGTCAGTGTCTTCTGATATTTTTGTTCTGGAATGGGCTCTTAAAATCTTTTCCAAAGCAAGTCTTTCAACCAAAAAGAGATGATTGGTATTATCTTCATCTGTATAAATGAAATTTGTCTTAAGAAACAAGCCTCTAAGTTTTATTGAGGTTCTCATTCTGTACTTCCTGTTCTTGTGCACAGAGTTTATGAGATACTGAAAAAAGTCTTAGAAAAAATTCCCCATGGTGGGAAAAACAATGGAGAATGGCAATGGGCCTCTCTCACACCTGTTCCTACTGGGTTTGGGTACTGCTACTAACATGGAGTGGGAATCTGATTGGTAAGGGACTAGGCTTCTGCAGAGACCTCAGGGAGAGAGGTGCTAGTTTTGCAAGAGCCCAGTACACATCAGGGCTACCATAACAATTCTGCCCCAAAAGAATCCACAAATCACAGGAATCCTACTGCTGCCTGCCCTGGGGAATTCACAAAACTGAACAGGACCCTCTGTTTCCCTTCTCCCCACCTTCTCTCCCAGGACACCTAGAGGAGGCAACAGTTGACACCGTGGAGAATCCAGCCTTGAAGATTTATCAGGTAACAATGGCAATCATGGATT
Source organism: Pedionomus torquatus (assembly GCA_013398155.1). Taxonomy (NCBI): domain Eukaryota; kingdom Metazoa; phylum Chordata; class Aves; order Charadriiformes; family Pedionomidae; genus Pedionomus; species Pedionomus torquatus. Next base: position 446,319 of record VZRU01008869.1, read on the forward strand.
TCCCACAAGCAAGGGTCATTTTGCTTCTCTCCAGCCATCAGTATGCCAGATCACTTCAAACTATATGAAAACTTGTAGCTATCTCCTCCTCCCCCTGTAGTACAGAAAATTTATCTAATTTCCAGGAAAGAACAACTACTTTGAAAGCCCACCCACAAAGGAGAATTTTTTTTAAAAAGTGCTTTCTCACCTCTCTTTGCGGCTCCCCAGTTTGCGGGCTGTATATTGATCCCCATAGTCCACCAAGGTCAGATGACGTGAAAAAACAGTAATTTTGTTGCCCACAAATAAATCCTCAAGGTGTAAGCTCTCATACTTGGTGCGTTTCAGAAAGGTGCGATGGTTCTTCACGTCATACTGCAGAGAAAACAAGATTAAACCTACCATAGCAAGAGGTCTAATTTGTGGGCAAACTCAACATAATTTTTAATCTACATTTGGAAATTTCCATAGTACTGTGGGATTGAATCTGGTCACTCAGTTGATTTAATTCCTAAACTTTTGAATTTATGGGCATACCAGGAAAACTTAGAAGACTAAGCCACAATTATACAGATTTACTCCACTAAAGTCAGCTCAGGCTGACAGCTATCTTTGCATTTTTTTATTTTATCATTTGCTTGTGCCAGTTCCACTTAAATTGCATTCACCTGTGATAAATGGTTCAGGTGCTTAGTGGATACCTCTGCCCAGTCTCAGTGAGAGTTCCCCCTAGCAGACCTATGCTGTTTCACAGCCCAATGGCTCACACCAGGAATGATCAGGATACATACTGTGACAGGTCTCCTCTTCAGGGCATCATTCCAGTGATACTATCCTTTATTTGACTGCGTACAACTCAGAATTAGGGATGGATGGATGACTGCAACACTAAGTTGAGACATTCTCACTGCCTAGAGCTGCAAGCTTAAAAGCCTGACAAGACAATTCAGCTACATACCATCATTCCAAGCAAGAAGCAAAACATTAATGTGTAGTTTTCTGGGTGGGCTGGTAAAGCACAAAAGGCAACCTGCTGAACAGTTTCTTCTCTGCATTTAGATATTACAGATGACTTCAGTTTCCTGGGGAAGTGGAATGCTATGAAAGGAAGAATTTTGTCCTCAGGCCAAACTTCCCCTTCTTCTTCTAACCATCTTGAGTTACATGTATTTATACCTCCATTGCAAGGTATACAGACTAGAATAGCACTAAAAGAAAGAACAAAATTCCCACAAATTTTGCAGGAAAAAAAAATATTAGGAGCAAAATTACATATTCCTCCATGTTCTGAAATGTATGAATACATTTCTCTCCTCTTGGAAGGCTCGATGAATTGTAAGTTCTTCCAGAATAGTCAAAGCTTTTCAGATCAGAGAATATAAATGATTTTGATTCTTTCTTCTGCTGAGGCAGCATTATAAGGGATACTACTTTCCTGCTGAAATGTCTTTAGCCCCTCATACATGCTCCTACTAAGTGCCCTCTAGTCAAGTGCAGCAGAGAATGAAATCATGGTATCACAGAGTGGTTAGAATTGGAAGAGCCTTTAAAGATCATCTAGTCCCAACTTCCTTGCCACAGGCAGGGACACCTCCCACTCGACCAAATTGCTCGAAGCCCCATCCAGCCTGGACTTGAACACCTCCAGGGATGGGGTATCCACAGTTTCCCTGGGCAACCTGTTCCACTGTTTCACTTTCCTAATTATTGCTTCCTAATATCTAATCTAAATTAAACTGAAAGTTTAAAACCGTTACCCTTTGTCCTATCATTACATTCCCCGAGTTCCTCTCTACCTTTTCCGTAGGCCTTCTTAAAGTATTGGAAGGCTGCTATAAGGTCTCCCCAGAGCATTCTCTGACAACAGGCTGAAAAAAAATCACTTGAATTCTGTTACTTTTTTTTTTTCCTGGACTTTGCCAGAAAGCTTATTATCTGACTTGACCAGATTCAAATTCTTCTATATCTAGACTAAAAATCTGGTTATTTCTTTAAAAGTTGCTAGAAAGGCACCCTGAGCTGTTTATCTCTTCTTCAGCAGAACATAAAGCAGGGGGGAGGCATCTACCTGTGTTAAAGAATTCATCTTTAGAGTGAAATTCTGGATCTGTTTAAAAGAACTTTTTATAAAGCTAAGTATAAGCCACAGCAGAAGAAAAGTAAGACTGTTTGTACTGTTCCCCTCCTGCCCACGTACATGTAGAAGTTAATTATCCAAAGCAACATAATTCTCTGTTAAGAGTCTGTCCTTTTCCTTTTTAAAGATTTCTTCTCTCTTTTTAGGAAATCTCCTGTAGAATAAAAGTTGTTCAGGCTTTAAGAATTACCCATGAGAGTTATTAACTATGAAAAATTCAGAGAATGGAGCATCTCTTTGTCAAGAGATCCAGTTTGATCATAAGAGCTGCTTGCTGTCCTTGGACAAAAACCTATGCTGTTTTTTTCCAGCTGCAAAGCAAGCTGGAAATTTGCCTCATTTTTCCCACTGTAATTTTTCTTCATGGGAACCCAGGCATGAAGAACTCAGAGAGAAAATTAAAGCTGAGGACTTCATGCAACACAAGCCAGCAGCTCTGCTCCACCCTCAGCTGAAGTGTGTGATAAAGGAGAGCTATTGTCAAAGAGGTGGGAGAGGGGATGAAACATCTTTCTCATAAGCAGGGAGAAGTTGGCTCATACACATTACCTCCTTTCTTTTGAGACATATTAGAGGTAAGAGTGAGCTGTCATCTTCTCAGAAAGATACCAAAAGATGCAGAAAAATTAGGCAGTAATAAAGAATCACCAAATTCTGCAGAAATTACAAAAAAAAAAAAAAAATCCAGAAAAGAAGTCCAAATTTAATCTCGGTTCACAAACTCACTCCCAAAAGTGATTTTGAAATATACTTTTTCTATAGAGGTGTTACATGCTTTTATGCCTTTTTAAACCCTGTCATCATCACAATCTGTCCATATATATTCATGACTATGTACACATCATTGTATCTTAACCTGAGGAAACGCTGGCAAAATGCAAGTCTACCAAGCTGTAGGTTTTGATGCTGAATGCATTAAGAAGCTCAAGAACACCTTGAAAGCTCTTGGTTTTGAGACATCTAGGTGAAATGAACAACAATTTTGACAGCCTACACATGGTTGTGTAGGAAGATTATCATGGCTTCTGGCTGATTAGCTAAACTGTCTCTGGGAAATAAAAACTAAAAAACCTCACACAGACATGATACGAAGAACCAACTTTAACAGTGACAACATCATAATAGAGTTTGCTTAAAAAGAATATATAAAATGGACAAAGTGCATCTCCTCACACAGGTCAATACCATAGTTTCTGTGAGCAGTAGCTTCGGTAAGAAAAGGTAGATTCCACTAGCTTTCTTATTTCTGCATTTGACATTTACAGCACGAAAGCTAAAATTTGATAATGAAATTACTAAGTGTGAATATCCAAATCTAGACTATTCTCAGACCCTTAGGTCTGCATTAAAACTCAGAAAAGTCTAATCCAAATCATTCACTCATTCCCAAAAGGAAGCATAAAGCATTTGTTGGTTTACTGGAGTTATCTTTACAGTACATATTACATTTATATGTATATTATATATATATATGTATATATGTAGCCTGCAACTGCAAAATGCTTGTTTTAACCTGCTACCAATAAATAATGGGTATTAGTTGTATGAACCACAAGTCAGAAAGGTCTGTGCAATCACCATTGATGGAAAAATTTAAATCCCACTGTCTGAAATATCCCTACTTTCATTAAAACCAATTTAAGAGCAATTTAACATTTCCTCTACTTTGCTAAGACTCTTTTACATTTTATTCCAGACTTCTGGAATTCCAGCGGAAGATTATTCCCCTGTTTGGAATCAGCTTCAATTTATGGTTCTCAAGCAATAGGTCAGTGCTGCTGAGTTTCAATTCTGAAACCCAAGTAGAGAGTGAATGAAAACAGATTTCTGAAAATTAATCTCTCCAAGCCAAAGTGAGCTTTAAGGAAAAAAAAAAAAAAAATCATAAATGTGGAAGCCCTTCCACATGTTTCACTGTGAACTTGTATTTTTGCTTTTCGTTAATTTTAGAAACAGGGTGATATATGTCTGACACTACATTTTCCTTACCTGGAAAAATAATAGGCATAGGCAGTGGCTTGCCATTTTACGAACTGCATACTGGATACTACACTTACGACAACAGAGTTTTTCTTTTATTCTTACCATTTCTACTGATCCATCTTTTGGATAATACAGAAGTTCATAACGCCGAAAGAGTGAAGCATTTGGGTCATACCATTCAGCCGTGAAAGCAAATCTGTCATCTTGACTCTGGAAAAATAAAGGGGTGTGGGGAAAAGGGCTATTACAGAAAGAATATGTCTTATATGCAAAAACACACAACTAAAAAACTTCCTTCCTTTTATTATCAGAAAAATAATAATAAAAAAATCACTAGTAAATGCCCTTGGACACTGCATATCATCATCTGCTTCCCACAGCTGGTGACATCTTTTCACTTCTTAGCTATCATCCTTTAAGTATGATGGAAATGGCATGGCAGTATTCCAGGCAATCTCAAAACTTACTCTGATTTCATCAGTCATGAAATGTGGACTGTTGTAAATGCTGTTGCTGGACTTCCTAACTTTATGAAAGTATTCAATTTACTTTCATTTGTTGAAAAGAACATGTTTGCTCACAACTAAATTATAGAATCTTAACACATTTTCTACACATTCTACAAGAAACACTTTCCTCTTCCTGAGCAGTCATAACTGAACTTCTGTTAATGATGAGATAAACGCACTCAAGTTAAGGACAACACTAGTTTGATTCACTACTTCCTGAAATTTACATTAAGCATAAATAGGCCAATCTCATTTACAACTCATTTTCTGCCCCTAAGGAGTGTGACAAGAAAGCTAGACTGCTGTAATTCTAAAACTATAGCTACATGAATAGTTGCTTCTCTCCACTCCTCATCCTTCAGAGGATAAACCCCTACAGGAAAGTAAGCACAAAGGCGATGGAATGCATGTGGATGTGCAGTTCTAGCACCTCTTAGTGGTATATGTTTGTATATCTTAGTTTGTATATGTTTGTTAGCTACTGATACTGCAACATCAATCATTTGATAGCTGTTGGAGCTATATATTTTTATTTTCCATGCCTCCTTGAAATCTGATTGCTACGCCTGCGGGTAAGCACAGTCTTGTCACAGGATTCCACTCTTTAGATGTATCTGTACTCTTATTGTACGTCTTAAACATTCAGATACAACTGAGAGTTCAAGTTGAAGCCCTGTAGGCCTTTTTAGTCCTTCAGATTTTAGAAAACAACAGCATTTCAACAACAGCATGTACCACCTTTAATCAATGCCTCCTCATAACACTAAGACATATATAATTACATTATTTCCTGCTATTTATTTAATACTATAGCTTCACTTTAAAATATATTTTCTAGGTAGCAGTTGCCAGAGAAACTACTAATTTTCATTTAAGCAAAAATTCCAAAATTTCCAAATGCGTACTTGTTATGGGGAAGTAATGTATTTGTGTGAACAAGCAAAGAATACACCATTAGAGTTTTTGCTTAGTCACCAGTATCAGTTATCAGCACCTTCAAGTTTACAGCGAGAAACAACATTGTGTGTCTTGTCTGCTGAGGAATTGGTCTGATTTTGTTTCTTTTAACATAACCTTGGCTTTAAGATCTGTTTGAAATTGATTTTATAACATCTTACTCAATGTCTGAGCTATTTATATTTGTTATTCAGCAAGCTCTTCTGGCCACTGCTGCTTTTTCAGCTGAATGGCAGAAGTGGCCATTCTGTACTATCTTGTTTTTTAGCACTGTAAGCAAACATAACAAATGCTACTTAGGCTTGAAAAATACTGCAGAGCTAACCCCCAAATGCCATCAGTATGCAGGAAAACTTGAATCGATTATTATTTTGAATCTGGAACATATGGAGAGCTAACAGTTTTCAAAAAAAACCCACAAAGTCCGTAAAATTCCCCTAGGCCATAACCAAGATTTCCCCTGCTTTATGGACACAATAAATATTTCCAAACACAGAGAACAGTATCAGAAGACAAGTGCTTATGGGAAACACTGTAAAACTAATTGGAAACAGATTATGTTTGTGAACAGGTAGATTGTTTCAGAGGCACGCATTGCAGAGGGAAGAAATTCAATATTAAAAGCAAACTGAAGACCCTACCGAACAAGTATATATAAACCACAGTAGGATTGCAATTTTACTATTGCAGATTCATGCAAATAGTCTTAAAACAAACAAAAGGCAATCCTGAATACAATCATGACATGGAATAATGTGAATCTATATTCTGTTGAGCCTTTGCCAAGCATCATTGTAAAACTTCCACTGAGACTTTCATTTACTTAATGCAGGAGTAGGATTTTGAAGGCAAAACCCAAACACAAAACCCTGTCCATTTCCTGTTTTGTAAGGATTGCAATAAAATTTTAAGTCTTCACAGCCCTGAAATTATCTTTCCTGAACATTTGCTTTCAATCAGTTTACTGCTTAGTCAACAGAACTGGTACAGCAAACAACTTTCTTACATACCCTTTCACTTAGACTGCAATGTGGGCAGCAGCCTCAAGGATGAGAAAGAACTACAGGAGGCATGTTCAGTTTCATCCTTGGCTTCTGTTCATTCTCCTACCAAAGGAAACTCAGAGAGGAAACAATTGTCCAGGGCAGAGAGTGATTACAGACCAGCAATGACCTGTCAAGTGCTATCATGTTAAATGCACCACCACACTGCTCCAGACCAGCAGAGTCCTGAAAGTGGAAAATTTGACAGCTCTGGACCACAGAGACCTGGCACCTCACTCCCCCAGGAAATGGCTGAAACATGTTAGACACTAGTGAAATCACATCAATGTGCATAGCTTGAGTAATAACAAATCAAGAGAGTTCATAAATACATTATCACTCAGAAAATTCTTGCTTTAAAGCATTAGTTTCCATTCATTTCTATACTGTACCTTCATTAAAATCACACATAAGCTCTGCTCTCATGACTACGCAATTAACCAAGCAGTACCTAATAGGGGAAAAATAGTTTCTTATAATTTTTAACATCAGCAGAAAAATCATCAGCCCTAAAAAACCAGCAGTGACTGTGCAATTTATCTTTACACAATGATAGTTTTAGAGTAGCTGTCTTCAGCTCTATCTTTACAGCCCCCTTCCATGGTAAAATCTAGGGCCACTGAAATCAGTGAGGCCAAGAGTTCACCTACTGTGAATATGGAAAGAATAACTTTTTCTTTCTTCTTTAACAAGCAGCACATAAAAACATTTGGATGTATGTGTAGGTTTTGCTATCTTACACTTTTTTTGTTTGTATCAGTATGTGTGAACATGCAGTAGGATGGCTCCATGCACATGAGAAACATTTATTGAAGTACAGCTAAATTAAAGAAATTAAATTTTGTACTTAGCTCTGAAAGTGATGAGGGAAGCAGTCATCTTTAGCTAGCATGGGACTAAGTTCTAGAAGCTAAATGCAAGCATTTATGAAAGAACTGTGATCACAAAAAAGCTGCTGCAGAGGGAAACCATAACTGCTAAGGAAGCTCATAACCAGAAAGCAGAATGCTCAACAAGCTGGACAGAAAATGTCTTGACCCTTTTAGACTTCCAAGGACCTTCTGTTCTGCAGTAAAACAAAAGCAGATCTTCCAAAGGTTTTCATGAAAAGCAACAGTGGTAGAACAGCAGCTCAGGGACTAAGGAACTTGCATGAGAAGGTGGAAAAACAATTTTATCCCTCTGGTCTAAACCATGCAGAACATACATCTGGATTTGGTTTTCTCAGCTTCAAGATGCCTCCTGACTGCCACTCTATTTTACCATTCTGGAGTGAGTTCTTCTGTTCTCTTCCTCTAGTCTTGACTAGAAATTTCATCCTAGACTTTTTCTTACAATGGAGAACACATAATCGGAAGCTACAGGTTTTTTTTCTGCTGATCTTATGCACACTCAGACTTAGCACAGCCTAAGGGAAGGGCAATTTAGATGATTCCCCTTGCTATACGGGCAACATATTTTTACTAAGATCCTGCCTTTTGCATCACTTACTTTTTTCCATTACACAGATAATTCTGTCCCATCAGTAAGCCTGAAGCTAGGCTTTTTCTGCCAGTGTGTCACTTCGTAATTTTGAGCTGTAATCTCTGTGATCTGTAATTGACTGGAAAAAAACCACCTGTGCTTAAACTAGTTATCAGCCTGCAATGTATCGTAACTCCTTTAGTCTGCTACTCAAGAAACTCCACATGAAACAGTATCAAAATATTTCTTAAAATTAGTAAAGCCCTGAGTTATCTAGCAAAAGCATCTTTACATGCTATTAGCAATCTGGTCTGTACGAGGCTTATGCACACTATCAGGGACTTCAATATGCATGGCTTATCTGACAACCTCTTGGCCTGTTGCCCACATATGTAGCCCACATATGTACAAGTTTAGGACTCATGAAGAATAATGCTGCATTTTAAGTGGGCAGCTTCGTGTCTGCTGCTCCTTCGATTTTCCTAGTGACTCAGTGACTCTGAAATCAGACCAGAGAGAAAAAGAACAAAAGGACCTGAATCAACTCCCAACAAAGCAACAAAAAGACTGAACAAATCTCAGTAAAAGCTGAATCAGAGCCAAAAGGATCCATTTTGATATCTATATTCTGTATTTTGTAGAACTGTGTGTGTCACAGGGAATACCTGCAGTCAAGCACAGATCTTAAGAATTTGGCTGCTTCTATGAAAACTACTGGGAACCGCATGGTCCAGCAGACAGGATCAATTCTCAAACTGAATGGGTATTTCTCCTGATATACAAATCCACTCCCCAACTTTCTGGAAAGATTGCCCTGAAACTTTCTAAAATTTTGGCAGTATCTTTAAGATAAATATTTCTTTCACAACCTCTCCCCCCACAAACCCCTGGCACTCTCAGAAAAATTCTGGAAGAGCAAGAATATTTTTGTAAAAAATAAGATGGTATCAAAGGACAATGATACAAATTATTTTAGAACTTTTCAGGTGAAGATATCCCGGAGCTGACTGACTCCAACATCAGGCAGTCTGCTTATGCATTAACATGTACTTACCTTACACTTTTAGAAAAAAAAAAAAAAAGAGGAAAAATAAAATCACAAATGTATGCAAGTTTGCCAACCGCTCTCTTTGGCGAAAAAAATAGAATTTGTTTAAATGACCAGTCAACAGGTATCTTTCTCCTTGTCATTTCTCTTTGTAAGTTCTACAAAAATATAACTATTGCTGTATGTGTTGGTTCATTCCTTAACAGACATTGGCCTGATGCTCTTCAGACAGTGGCCTTTAAGTGCGGTACCTGAGCAGCTACCTTCACCAAGAACATTACTCTCAGAACTGGGTCCAGAAGTTATTGTTGTAGATGTATGATCAATCTCTAATAGTAGGTACCTAAATCCTGTTATGAATTATTTGAAACAGTTCCTCATAGCTCATAAATCACTGATCACTCATCTTCTAGACCAATCACTGCTTTTCACATTTAACTGTATGGTGAGAAGACTTCAGCACAAATTAAAAGAAAGTCCCTGAAAACCTCCTAGTCTGAGGAGCAAGAGTCACGAATTTGGGCCAGATCCATCTCCACCCATCTGCAAAGGCAGCTACTCACTGTCTTATACTGCCCCAGCAGGCCACAGGTAAAAGCACTGTCACAGCATCACCTGCTTTCTTAAGAGACACGGAAATACTTTGATCGCTTTAAATGGTTCACTGTTATTAGTTTTCCTGTTCTCCTACTCCAACACCTTGCTAGCTCTGGCAGGAGAGATCTGGGGATCTCAGTTCATTGTAACTTCAATGAGTTTTAAAAATTGTCTCAACCAGTTGTTTAGGTGTGCTTTTCTGTCATGTAAAGGCATCTTACATGTGACAGTCCTCTGCAGTTAAGTCTACAAAGAGGAAAAAACACTAAAAACAATTGGTATCTCTACAAAAACGTTACATAAAATGAAGTCAAGATATCAAACAGACATCAAGCTAAATTAATATTAACATTAGTAGTTGCTAAAATATTTAACGAGCTTCTCTACTCCATTTGTGCAATCAATTAACACCTGCAGGGTGGGTAGCAGAAATCGTGAACAAATAAATAAATATTAACAAATTAAGCAAATACTAACAAAATAAATAAATATTGAAGGAAAATAGAAAACGGGACTGGGATTCCTGCATTCCCAACTCTTCATGGACTTCTGTGCAATCTCCAAAAAGTCAACCTGATATTTTATGCCGCCTTCTCTGCAGTTATAACAAAATACTTCTTATGGGAGGGCTTGCCACACTCTGGGAACTAGTAGATAAAAGGGATAGTTGCACTGCAAAAGCTGTGAAGCAATTCTAGCTTATAAAAAATACACAGCCTAACTTCCTTTTATGCAATCTATGCCTGGACTGCTACAGAGAGGTGCATCTCAGAGAGCAAAGGAATGGTTAGCAAAACGTATGGTGTCACTTCATCATTGAGCAAACCACTTGCTTCTTCATCAAACATGTCTATCTTTGTAGTTCCCAGGCGCTGTTATGCCCTTCAGTCTGACTGAACAAGGACAGTATGTTTAACTAAAACAGGCAACAAACTTAAGCAAATACACTTCCCAACCACTAGTCTCTGCCTTTCTTTAGGACTCCTTGTCATTACTAAATGATAAGTACTTCTGCAAGCATAAGAAATAATGAGGTCTGGTTCTTTATACTCATGTTTCTCCTCCCTGACTGTTTTGGCCACAGCCTCTCTTCAGTCCATAAAGGCTGAATAAAGGCTCATGAACACCTGGAGTCCACTAGGGTGGAGCTCACACTTAAATCTTACTTCAAAAATGCTTTAGAGCATTCTCAAGAAACCAAGGGGAACATCATTATCCCTCCACAAATGTGACTAAAATTTTTCTTTTCTTAAATTTCAAACTTACTGGGGGGGTGAATGCATGCATGCAAGTGTGTGCACATGTAACTTAGGACACAAGATACTGGTAATATACACACAAGCAGATTGTGATCACACAAATTTTGGTTTTCTGAAGCAAACAGGCTGAGAGCAGATATATGAAAAATTCTCTTTGCATGCTACAAGTAATTTTCCATCATCAATAATCCTCCATTTGTGAAAATCTCCATTGTGAAAGAAAAGCCAAGGGAAAAAAGGGCAGAAGTACCTAAACCATTAGATGTTATCACCAACTTTGCAAGACAGAAACAAGAGACTTCAGACATACTGTTGGTATTTAACAAATAATATTCTGAGTGGCAGAAAGTGCTCTCATTTTCATCATTGCAATGCACCTTAAATCCCAAAATGAATCCTCGGCTGTGCATGCTTATTAAGTTGTGTTATTCAACCCATTTTCTACCTTCACAGTTCCTATTATACAGGATATTTTCCAGGCAAAACTTAAATCCACAACACTGAGTAGATAGAGCACTCAATTAGCTCTGTCTCTTAACACTCATTTTCCTCCTCCTCTTCTATTCATGTTTCTGACACACGAGCTGTTATAATTTTTAGAACTCCAATTTTGCAGCCCCCTCGCTACTCTTGGACCTCCCATCACTTTCTCAATAGGCTTTTCTTTAGTCAAAAAAAAAAAGAAAAAAAAGATCACTTTTCAAATGGAGAAACATCTGGCAACTGCAATTTTCATGACAATGTCTTGACTACAGACAATTTGCAATCTAAACCTCATATCTAGAAGCTCACTGGTTAATTTTGCAAGCATCTCTCTTTTTATCCTATCCTTGTAGAAAGCAAATCCTGTCTCTTGAGAATTTCACACAAATTCTATAAAACTATTTCAAATTAATTAAGTATTGGTTAAATTACTAAAATTCTTAGTTGTCTTTGGAAATCTATTGAGTCAGACACTTATATTTTTACATTTATATTTACTCTGCTGCAAGTAGGTGTTACTTCTTTTAGACTCATGGTTATCTGAATGCTAATGTTACTGGTGACTAGGCCTCCAGACATGCCTGTTGGACTATGCATGTTCATACGGTCTTGGATGGACCTGGATGCCTGGACCCCCTCTTGCCAAGTAACATGGGGATACTTCTGTCTCTGTAGCACAAACCAAGTCAATCTTCTTTGTGGATGGGGATCTCAGTTCAGGAATTTGTTTGCATATGCTTAAGGGTTGTGATGAACACAGCTCTAGAAGGCCGGAGGTCCTGGAGCTTCTCAAATTTAGAAATCTGCAATCCCACCTCACAACAGAGAAATTATCTGTCTGTTCTGTCGGTTTACTAAGGAAGAAATCTTCTTTTACTATTAGATTATGTAAATTCTACAGGCTTTCCATGAAGTGTGTAGGCATGATTAGTGTAACCTATTCTTTTTTTCCCAGTCTCTTATATAAGAGAATCAAGAACTCAATTCCTCAACCATTAACTTCAGTCCTCTGCAATTATATGTTTAAGTTAGTTACAAGATTGATGTTGCTTTTTCTAATTATGGAAAATACTTTCTATAAAACACATACAGGATGCCATACTGCTGTTTCCTGGTGCGTGAAGATGGGTTTAGATTTAAAAGACCAGCTAAACCTTGTCTTTAGGGGAATATGCTATCATTTGATACATGTTACAAGATGCACTTTATAAAGCCGCAGATCATAAGCTATATTTTTGTACTCTTAATTACATGATACCAGGTAGTTCCTCCAAAAGTAGTCAGTAGTGCTCAGCATGTACCTATCTGCCCCCACTAACTCAAGAAGAGTCTGATGGTGATTTTAGCAAAAGCAGAGCTGTTCCCTGACTCAGAACAGCATTACTAACACAAGACATCTCACAATTAAAGTTAAGTGTAAAGTTTAGGTGCTTTGCACTTAATTGGTCAGTATTTGCAGAACTAATGCTGCCATGATCTGTTGCTGAATGCTGGGTCTCTGACTTTGAACTAGGTGAGTGTCTGCATGTGATCACAAAAAGGGAACCATGGCTATACATACATTGAACTGTGCAAATCCCATTGCATGATTCAACCTATAATATACTTACAGGAAAAACACTTTTGAAAGGCTCAAAATTTGGCCCAACAATAAAGCTGATGGCAATACTCAAAAGTATTTCTCAATTTCCAACCTTATCAGATCTAAAGCTCTGAATTTTATTGTACTTTTTTTAATTAGGATTCTGAAATGTTTTCCAGATTTTTCTCCCATGCATTCTTATTCAAGTTTTCCATTAAATTTTCAATCTCCAGTAGAATGTGTCTGGAAAATTTCAAGCAGAATGGTTAAACTTTCAGAAAGCTATGAGGAGCTTGAAGTAGAAGTTTGAAAAGAAACACCTACAAATCCTGAACCAAAGCTGTCAACAGCCCTTCAAAGTAGTATAATGCCTGCAGCATCTTCAGATGATCTCAGCTCATAATAATCTTTTGCAAAGCATTTTTAACAAGAATCAGTTGGTTGCCTTGGAATCACAACTACGGGAGAGAGGGTTCTTCAGTCAGCCAACAGCACGAGCATTAGCACCCAGGAGTTTTTGTGAATGTTCTGAAGACCACATATACTGCATCCACCTTGAATGGTCAGAGTTTAGAGCAGTCAAGTAACAATTTATGATCTTACAAAACAGGCAAACAACTCTGCCAACATGTTTCTTATTTCACCAGTAGAGACACTTCAAGCAAGCATTTTGTCTATATTACTGTTTAACACAATGTTGGTCTTAAAACACTATTTTTTTCTCAGATTTTGTCAACTACTAATTTTAAGGTATTGGACTAAATCCATATTTCAGCTAGTACATGTCACAGTCATATATCCTTTATTTTAAGTCTGATTTGTGACAAGTTACATGTGAACAGAAGTTCTCATGACAAAAACTGTTCAGCAACTTCCCATTAGTAAAGCTGTCAAAAAGTAAAAATTTTTGTGGGGTAGAGGAAGCAAAGGAGGTAAGTATAATCATGTTCTTAAATGCTGCCAGTCCTAACAGGCTTTTAGAGGTTCATCTTATGAAGATTTGTTATGCAATTTAAAGATTTATTTCTCTCTCACAGCATGGGGCTTTTGTCATCACAGTTCTGAGCAGACTACGTTATTCCCCAGAGATGCAAAGGTGTCTGCTGGATACAGATAGTGACTAAGAGATTCCAATCTCATACATGGCTTTTGTCAAATTGCTTGGTTCCACCTTCACAACTGCCCCCTACATTAGCACATTTGATGTTCAGCACTTTTAGAAAAAGGAGGCTATATTTCCCACTTTATGCATTTGTAAAATGGGAAAAATCATCATTATTCCTGTCATGGAAGGAGAGTAAGATTCATGCTATTTAAGCATTATTAATGCCTCTTGGTTTTGCTGAAAATGTGGCAGAGCTCAGTTAGTCCATCCTCTTTTCCTGCTTTTGCAAACCCATCTCTGCAGCATGGGAACCAGACGACTGTGGAGTGAGTCAGAACAGGGTGGCTAACACCACCCAGTCCACTGCCACTGCAGTGGCCACCAGGAACCACTGCTAGTCCAGAACGCCAGCAGCTGCAAGGATTGGATCCATTCCTCTCCTCCTCCTTAGTGATTTGGGGATGTTCACACTGTGAGGCCATGGTTCTTATCCAAGTGTGCCATAATCCAAAATATCAGACAGGGCAAGGGCAGCATTGCTACTACATAACTAAAAAACATACAGCATAATATGGTCCTGTATACTACAGTAAGAGAAAGAATGTATAGAAAGGAGAAAAACAGGAAGGTCACTAAGTATGGTGAAGGATCATACTTATGTGAATGTGTTCATGTGGAGGTATAGGTAGACAGTCTCAAGCACGCATGCCTACATCTCCCCCCCTTCCCATGTGTAGATCTCTCTTATACATGGCTCTCTTTCCAAGTGTGCTGGCATATTCTGCAGAAAAAGGTGTGATTTTTAACAAACAATTAAGGTAGTTAAAATTATTGAAGAATCTCATGCAAATAAAGAAAGTGAAACACACTTTCTGGAACACATCTCTGCAGAGAGACACTTCTTTGCAAATACAGGAGCACCCCCTAGTGCTCAAAGACAGACTTATTAGGCATTGATGCAAGAAAAGAATTATTTCTACCTTTCGTATGTATGCTCATCTGATTGCAGGATATTCTCATTATAAATGCAAATACTACTAAACTCTCATTCTTAGTCTTAAGCTGTGGCACTGTGTTCCAAAGCCCAGCTATAAAAAAATCTACTCCCTTCATCAAAACTTACGCTGTTTTTTCTTTCCGTTCTGTTAGCCGAGAGAGAACTACCAGGTTCTACTCACAAAACACTACTGCGTGACCTTGGCCTATTGCTTAGGCACCAGTGTCTCTGGTTTCCAACTGTGTAAGGACATAAGTGAACACAACGTAGTTGGGGAGGATTAGGCCAAGCACTTTCTTACTTCAAGGAAATAGAACTCTTGGTGATTATTCTTGGTAGCCACAATTATAGTTAAAAGTCAATGTTCATGAGAAAAGCCACCTTCAGACTCACAGCAACAGATGTTCTTTACTACAGCTCTTTCTTCCCAGCCAGCTAATGATTAACAGAGTATCTCACCCGGACATGCTAGATCACCATACTTTAGAAATTGACACTAAAACGCTCAATTGAACAGCCAAAACTAGTTTTTGGAAGAGCACTATCACCTTGGCTTAAATGAAACAGACACTATTCAACATAATAAAGATAAATGGTTCAGTTTGTAGTGTTTAGCAACTGGCCACCAAGACAGTGATGGGCTGGAGAACAAGACACACAGTATGAGGCTGGGAGAACCAGGCCTGCTCAGCTTGGAGAAGAGAAGGCTGAGAGTTTTTGTTGTCTAAAACTACCTAACTGAAAGACACCAAAAAGGCAGATCTAGACTCTTCTTCGTGGTACACAGTGAGAGCAAAAAAACGCAGAGCACACAAGTTGAAACATGGGACTTTCCAGTTCTGTATTAGGGGGAAAAAAATTTACCAAAACAGTAGTCAAACACTGGCACAAGCTACCCAGAGAAGGTGTGCAATCTCCATCTTTGGTGATGTTCAGGACTTGCCTAGACATGGTCTGGAGCAGCATGGTCTAGTCAGACCTGTTTTGAGCAGGTTGGAGATCTCGTTTAACCTAAATAACAACTTTATGATTCTTACTATAGCCTGGCAACTTCTTGCCCAAAGGTACTGTCCATCCTTCCAAGCTTCTCCAAAGCCTACACAGATCTGTTGGCTTCATATATTAACAACAGTCCAATGTGCTTTCAAAAAATTAAATGCTCTGTCACAACATTCATAAATATAAATTTTATCCACATGAAATCTGCCTGGAACAATTCTCTAAATAACCACTGGCTCTGTCACCAAAACCTTTTATTTTTTCATTGCCAAGTGAAAGGAAAGTTTGTAACTTTTCTTTATTCCTGGCAATGGTTCAGCCAGTAATTCCTGAATTTCTTCAGTTTTTAACAACATAAAAAAACCTCCCAAATCAATAGAAAATTAGAACAGATCCGCCAAGATTATTAGGAACTACACCTATAACACAAAGAAACCAGAGAAACAACTCTGGTGATAATCGGAGATTGGTTTTGAATTTTTCATTAGGTAATGCTAGATAACTTTGACTCTTACAGTGACAATTATTTGAGCCACTCTATCAGAAGAGCTATAAAGAATCTAAAATTACTTTTAGAGAGATGGCAATATCCACAAGCCAAAACCAAGACTTTGCTAAAGTAGGAGGTAATTTATCCCATGGATTCTGAAACTGTCAACTTTTTATTTGTAAGGTGGCATTTAATATAGCATGTAATATCATAAAGATTGCAGTGTCAAACCCAAAATGAGCTTCTGAAACAAAGGAAAGTTTTATTTTTAGCAGCTTTCATTTGGCTGACAGAGGGCCAAAGATTCTTTTATTTTATCAGATACATCTTCTGCAAATACACTGCCTATCTGCTCAAGAAATAAATTAGCAGTATTTGGAAACGCTAGTTCAAGAAGAAAATATACCATATTTTTGATGCTCACAGGGAGATTCACCATGCTAGAAGCACTTAAAGGCTACCTGACAGCATTCCTTATTTATTCCTCACACTGTATACAATGTTTTATTTTTCCCTGTGATTAAATGCTGCAAATGACAGTTAGCCATTAAGTAAGGGAACTTGTCTTTGTAGTTAGTTGTGTCATGCAAGCTTATGACTGAAAGGGTAGGTCTCTTTGCAGCTGAAAAAAAAAAAATAAAAATCAATGTAATCAGCAGCTGGCACTCTAGTGAAACTAAGTCTTGTTTTAAAACCAAAGAAGCAAATCTTCTCAAGCACTAGGAAAATATCTTTTGGGGATATTTTACATCTTTCCCTGGAAGGGTTAAAAATACCTTTTTAAAATTCTTTTTCAATAGCAACTGTTTTGCAATAAGAAGTACACTAAACTTATTTTATAAACATATACTTATTTGTGAAAGTCTATTAGCAGGAAAGAGTTTTGTCTGTTTATATGATAGCTCAGAATGATAGCTCTTCACCAAAGTCATCCCATTCTACCAGCTAATCCAGTATTGTTGGGATTACTGGTTCCCAAATGAAACTCATGTAAACAAAGGTATATTCCACAGCTGCCCCATTGACCTGTGTTGCCTTAATATAGCATTCAGCTGAAAATGTAATCACACCATGGTATGCTGCACCATGGGGAACTCAGGACTTACTGTTGCAAAGTTCTAGAAATGGCTAATTCACCTCCTATTTCCTATGATCCATTTTCTAATACATGAAATAAGTATTTTTCACTGATGAAGCTCTAAAAAAATTACTTATTTTTCCTTCCACAGCTGAGGACTTCCATTATGATATTCTCTACACTGTGGGTTTTATTAAAGAACTGTTGATAATAATATTATCAATGATAAATGAGTAAGTTGTAAAATTTTCTGTTAAAAGTGAGCTAAACTGTTTATCTCCAGATACATTCAAGATTGTGGTCAAAATTATATGACAGCAACCTCTAGCAACCTCTACCTCCGGAGAGTCTTCTTCGTATATATTCTCCCCCAATTTTGCAAAAATAACTAAGGACACTCAAATTCCACTAAACATGTACTTCTACATCCACAAAATCAAAGTCATGTTTTCAAATATTAGACAAGTCACTTGGCTTTTATGTGCTTCATTTTCATTATGGGCAAGATAAAATAATATTTGTCTATCCTGCTGTTCAAAGAGTCTTTGTAATATAGGCTGCAGCTGTCAGATGTGCAGGGCTAAGAATAATTTTTTTTAAAGAGTGGAGAGAAAGGAAGTCACCCAACTGCACCTATGAACAGCCTTTCCAAGTGCAATAAGGCTCTGTATCTGTGAGACACACTGCTCACGAACAGAGGCCATTGCTCTCACGAAAATGCTATTTTCTATATATGGAACGCTTTCAAACATCAGAGTGCATCACACACACTAACTGAAAGAAACAAACATTATTAAGACGATGGTCCAACATGTCTCTGCATGTGTTTACATGAAAGGCACCGTTAAATATCGCATTCATAGTCAAGCGAGTCAGCACATCTCAGATGGAGACAGGGAAGTTTCCCTTTGGGAATTTCCTGCTCACCATCCACAGCAGACAGGTGTCACACACGTACAATCAAGATGCCAGAATGCATTAAAGCTGATTTGAAATACAATCATCTGATTACAATGAAAACTGTTTTCCAATGATCAACAGACCTTTAAGCCAAAGTGCTGTCATAGAAGGAAAAATAACTAGAATATTTCAGAACATTTCTCCCTTTACCTTAGCTTTTACAATATACACAACTACTTCCAGAGAGATGCTTCCCTGTGACTGAAGTATAGAGTCTAACACAAACACATTCCACTAAAGTCATTACTTTTTTTTTTTTTTTTAATGGCCATGATATGACTCTAACAGGTATTTTTCTGAGTAGGTATATACTAATGTAATCCAACTGACTAAAAGCAACACAGTACTAAGGGTTGGCCAAGATTTCTAGCAGAAAATTCATTACTTCATAATATAGCTTGTATTGATCTACAGCTTGTAGATTGTTATTTGAATCCTTCATAAAGGAGGTGGGGGTTTTTTGACTCATTGTTCCTCAGAAAAAATGTTTTCAAAATGTTCGAGATGGATCAGATGTGTGAAGTTGTCCTGTCCAACAGTCACATAACTTATCCCTTTCCCATGATGCTGTGTCCACACCTAACTGGGCTGCAGAGATTCCAAAGCCATCTACTTTCCCATCGTCTTCCAGATACCAAATTATTCTTACTGCATTTTAGGAAAACAGCAGGAGGAAGTGTATGTGAGTGGGAAAATTGGTGGCTTTGTATGTACGAAAGAAATAAGCAGGACTCTGTAACACTTGAAAGGCCAGAGAAAATCAAAAGAGAGTGAGGTCCCAAGGCACTGGAGAAGCACAAGAGATATAGTCAACCTAATTGCAGTCTTTGGGAAGATAACAGAACAGGTTATTAAGCAGTCAGTCACTGAGCATCTAAGACAACAACATGATAATCAAAAGCAGATAATGTGAATTTGTCAAGAACAATTTTTTGTCAAGAACATAGGTTTTTCTGACACTGTGAGCATGGAAGAAGCCACAGACGTAACAAACTTGGTTTTGATTGGGCTTTTAATCTAAATCATCTGAGAATCTGAAAAGCTGCATAGGGAATTATGGTCTAAAGTGAAAAGCAGTTCTGATTACTATATGAAGAAGTAATGAGGAATACTTCTGTTGCAAACTGGGATTTAAATGGGGTTACACAATGATCTTTCATGCAGCTAGCTGTATTTCATATTTTCCTTATTACACCAACAATGAAAATAAGAAAGCACACTTTCAGAATCTGGGCTGATAACTAACATTGGAAAGATTGCAAGCAGTTTAGTAAATAGAAGCTGGATGCAAAATGATGATCCAAAAATTCTTTAGAGACAGATGAAAAGTACTACAACGCTGACCATGAAAACAAATTCAAATACAAGAGAGAAAATTAGCCAGAAAACAAAACCACAGGAAAAAAAAATCTGAAAGTTACAGTGGGCTCCAATTAGAGAGTGAGAGTGCAATGAGCTACAATTAGAAAAAAAAAAAAACGGCAAACATGGCGCTTTGAAGATCTAAGACACTGCTCTGTTCAGCAGCAGTGAAATAGCAGCTGGCCAACAACATACAAATTAAACACCACATTTAAAGAAATCTGCAGATGGAGTAGAAAACGATAGAGCAAGTAATCACTGGCATAATTTTCAGCATGGAATATATTAGGAAAAAACCTCAGCAAACTACAAAACTCATCATGTAATGGCATTATATCAATAGGTCATGCAGTTCCTGTCACTGAAAGCTTTTCAAAACAAATGAAACAAATTCTCCACGTTAATAAAACTACATTTTGCTAGAGGTTGCTGTAATATTCAACACTGCTTTCATTCATCAGTTAACTTAGTGTCTCCTCAGAAATAAAGGCAGGTTAGAAACAGATCGCATTCACAGTGACAACCAACTACAACAAAGCCAAGGTTTCACCTAAGTAACATGTGTGTGAACTCACAAAGCAGGAGTTCTGCCAGCATGAATAAATTCAAAATGGGAAACGAAAATCACAATTTTGCCTGGATTAAACAAAAGACCTGTAATCCTTGTACTTGAAAATGAACAGCAGCTTGAGTTTATGTTCTGAAAGCAAAGCGCAAACAAAGCTGCTACTTGGGCTGGAAAAGTTGGGGCAAATTTGAGCTTCTTGAGCACACTAGCAGGTGCCTCAGCCTTGCTCTTATGTATATCTTGCATACATGTTTGAGTACAAAATTTGATTTAAAGTTGTTGCATTTTAATCAACTTTTCAAAAGATGTTTTTGCATACGGTCTTCAGCAAAGGGGATTCACTCAGGTTTTTTACCAGTACAAACTGTGTTTTCACGAGTGCCCCTGCAACCACATCCTGTCATCTTCCTTGCATTACTAAACAGGCAATCAGGCAAGAATAAAGACTGTTGCAGCTGAAACATATTCCCTTATTAAAATCCACCAGCTGCCTTCCCACTGGAAGCCAGTGGAACTCCTCCTGAGTTTCCAAACTGGCCTGTTCCTACCTCTGGGCGGCTGGGACGCATCAACAGTCTTCCAGTTGGGCGCCAAGGAGACCCAACAGCAGTTTAAAATTATATGCTTATGGGGCCTCGCAAGATCCCTCAGAAAACAGCGAGGGGAAGGGGCAGACCTCGGGCCAGAGCAAACATCACCGGGCAGGTGTGTGGTGCTTGGCATCCCCACCCCACCCTGCCCCGCTCACGGGAATGCAGCCCCGGGCGGGCCCCGCCGCCGTTATTCCGGTAGCTCGGCGCCGTTCGCCCCGGGGCTGAGCTTCGCCCCGCCGCCAGCCTCGGCAGCCGCCCTGCGGGAGGGGGCCGGCATGACAGCGACCGACCCCCGGCCCCGTCCGTCCCAGCCGCCCTCCCCGTCGGCGGCGCTCACCATGGCGATGGCGGCAGCAGACCCGCCGCCAGCCTCCCGTGACGCCACCCCAAGCCGCGCCCTGGCAACCGAAGCCCCACCCCCAAGGCACGGCCCAGCGATTGGGTGAGACGGGGCGGGGAAGGGAAGAACGTCACTCGGCCCGCCTCAGGAAGCGGAAGTTGGGGGTTGTTGCAACGGTGCTGCTGCGTGTTTCGGTACCGTCCGCCGTGGCCCTTTCTCCGGCCGGGGGGGGCAGCTGGGTCTCGGGGCTGAGGCAAGGGGGTTGGGGCGGCCGCGGGTTGCGACGGGCTCGGTGGCGGCAGGGTTGGGAGCGACCAGGCCCCCCCTGGAGCGCTGGTGGGGGGCGGGAGGGGTCTCTGTCCGTGTTGGTCGATACCGCCGAGGAGTGAGAAGCCTCTTTTCCAGAGCGGTGGGCAATGTCCTCTATTACTGGCAAGCTGTGGAGCTGAGGCGAGAGGAGTTACCTCCGAGGCACGGCGGGGCCTGGGCGGCCGGAGCTGGGTTGGTGCTGGTTTTCTAAGGCCATGGTGGGTCGTGACTCACCCGTGTTAATACAGGATTTCCTTGCGTTGTTTGTCATGTGAGGGATTGTGTGGGGCGCGACTGAGAGGCGCGGTAGTTAGCGATTCAACCGGTGAAAGAGTTTTGCCTATAGGGATGTGATGAAAGCGGGGGAGGGAGGGTGTGCAGAGGCTTACACTGCAACTTTTCAAGTAACAGGATAGCAAGAACAATATTATGACATGAATAGTGAAGGTGCAGGTGGAGTGGATAAGACCAAATGCTCATAATCGGTCTTTTATTGAGTATTCTTGCCTCTTTCTGGACGACATTATTCATCTTCTCAAATGAGTACAGATCCTTAATCAAAGATGATTTAACGGTAGTGGAGGTTAACATTGTGGTATTAAATGAGCAAAAACATAACTGCAGCTGTAGAAGCAACAGATAGCAAGGTGCTTCTATAATTATGGTTTGAGAAAATCCAAGGAGGGAAAGTAATTTCTTTTGTCTTCTGGTCATCACAAAAGATAAACATGCCTTCCCTGGAACAAATCATGAATCTAGAAAGCTGGCACTAGTGTGCTCACTGCCATCATCTTTTCAGGGCAGAGAGCTGTAACAGCAGAAGTCAAGAGAAGTTTAGTTAAACGTTTTCAGTTGGTGGTATAATGAAAGAAAGCAAGGGCTTTTGGAGGTCTCCCTTGATCTCTCCCTGCTGTGGTATAGGCTGGGCTGGCTGTTAAATGGATTACACAGAACTGAAGGGGGAAAAATAACCAGCAAGGGTATATCGATGTCAAGCTAGTGTAGTTAGTAGCAGACCCTGGGAAAGGGAGATAGGTTACCTGGAGCATTGGGAGTGGATAAAGGAGGCAATGGTCAATACCATTGGTGGATAAAGGATGAAATGTCCAGGATGGCAGTTTGGGCTGAACTGATGGTAAAGTCTTACTGTTTGTTTAAACTAAGTACGTGCAGCCACTCGGGGCACTGACTCCTGCTTTGGCAGGGACTTGGCTCCATCAAAAAAAGGTTGTGTCAGCAAGTGGGACTAAAGCAATTGTGCAACTGTGCAGTTGCCATTGTTTCCTCCTCACCTCCTGGTCTGCTTTAAACAGTGTAGGATTTCCCTTTCTTGTGTTTCTGTGATGATCTAAGGTTATCTCTGTGCAGTCATGCAGTGGTACTCTGAGAGTGTTACAGAGTTTTAAAGAGTAAGATGAAGGCTCACTGAAAAATGGATGACAACCAGAAAGAGAAATTTGAGGAATGGTGGAAACTGGAACTGGATGAGGAGCGAGAGATAAAAGTCGAAGTCCAGCTCTTAGTGGAAAAAAAAACCAAGTAGCAGAGATTTCACAGGGTTTCTCACTTTAACTCCTGGTGTGGTGTTTATAATCTTAGGGGATTTATTTGGGTTTGTTTTGATGTGGGTTTTTTTCACTATGCTACTGAATTGGAGTTTAGAGGTTGTACTAGAAAATAGGGTCATCTAAGATTAATTCACGGTAACGTTGCTAAATGCTTGCGCACCCACCCCACCCCCTGCCTTCTCCTTTCCTCCTCAGACATATGTAGGTAGGAAGAGCTGCCTGCTAAAGAGAAAATGACATCTCTAGAAAAAGGTAGGTGGTTCACATGATACCTAAACAGACTGGGTAAAAAGTACTTTAACTGTGATCTTCAGAATTCAAGTTATACTGTATGCCAGACTCCACTTATTTAAATTTATTCCTTTTATGTAGTTATTGGGAAGTAGTTATGTTACTTTATTATTGCAGTGAAAACAGAGCTGCCTGGATAGAACAATTAATTGAATGTGGCTTTCTAATCCAGCTTTTTATTGAAAAACAGGTTTGTCACTGGTACTGTCATCTGTCTGTATGTGTGTTTTTAAGCCTTCCTGTTTAGAAGCTGTTGGTACTGATCAGCCAATTTGAAAGTAGGGCAATATAATAGTGCTACTACAGCATTTTTGAAATCCATTGTTTGGATAGAGGATGCAGGCTGTCATTGCTGCCCGCAGTGTGAGGGGCGGGGGGGGTGGAAAGCAGTATGCATAGCTATGCTCTAAGGAACTTTCTTGCTTTCACCCATTGTGAGAAAACTAGTACAATAATGCTTAATTGAGCTGAAAACTTAGTGAATGCAAATAAAATTATAATGCATATTGGGGAATTTGGAGCAGAAAGCGGTGTTACTGGTAATATTAGAATCTATTGATTAGAAATGAAGCAGAACTGGCTTCTTAGCTTTTCTTAAAGCTTCACTTGAACATCTAAAACACATGGTAGATAGTACTTAAGTCTGCTAAACTTTTGAAGATATTAGTTGCTGTGTATCTAATGGCTGTTTTTTATTTAATTCTTGCTCTTAAAATGAGACTTTTCTGATTCTGTCAGCTCCCCAAACCTGATTTTGCGCTCATTCTGTGAATAATATTGTCAGGAGTTTTCTCCGTACTGGCTCCTTTTTGTCTATTTAATCTCTATTAATTATTTAATCTGTATTAATTAGGTTTAATATAATTCAGATTAATGTTTGTGTTTTGTACTATCAGTATTAATGAGCAACGTACACTTGAGTAAGGACTTTTCTAACTTGTGCTTTGTAATTGCTGCTGCAAAAGACTATTTATACATGCAGTGTGCAATTAAAATCTATATCTTCGAAGTACATAAATTAAGTAAAGAGTTACATAAGACTATAACAAAGTGAAAGGTGATAAACTTTCTCTCTGCTATTTCTTAATTTCAGTTGACGATGCCTCATCACCTGTTCGGGGGCCTGGAGATGGCATGGAAACAGAGCAGACAGTTGAACCGGTGGAAGTAATCACCGGAACCAATACTACAAACCATCACATCCACCACAGCCCACATAAAAAGACAGTCTCTTCCCTGAGTCCCGGAGTGCTGCAGCTAGGGAAAGTAGCCGCTGATAAATCAGTGGAGATCGAAGCTATTCGCATATTAGTCCCAAAAGCAGCTATCACTCATGTTGTTCCAACTAAAAATGCTAAGGTAGCTAAATCAGCAGGACATAAAGGAGACACGTTACATCAGTCAAATGGACCTGCAGATCCCAAGAAAGAGCAGATAGAGCTGAAAAATGCAATTGAAAAGCTAAAGAATTCAGAAAAACGGTTGTTACAGGATAAAGAAGGTCTCTCTAATCAGTTGCGTATACAGACAGAGGTAAGAAATTAAAGGGTTTTTTTCCCTTGCAGCTGAGCTGCTTTGGTTTATATTGGCAGTTTGTGAATGCAACCAGAGAGAACTGTTATGACACTCTAGCCTTGAAATAGTTTCCCTTTTGAACTTACCAGCTATGATACAGAGTAGAAGTACATCTAAGTAGCCCAGTGCAGCTTCTCTGACAACATGAAAGTATCAAAGGCTTGAAGCCATGAGAAACACATTGGAGTGATGTAGGGAAATGTATCTTTCATGAGAAAAAGATTTTGCTCCTCTACTCAACCACTGAGTTAAAAATCTTATGCTGTAGAAGGGGTGACTAATTTTCTCCATCGTGTAATTTGTGGATTTCTTGTGTAATCATTTGTTGTATTAAGTCTTGAATACCACTGAAACTTTCTTTGTTCTTTGTAGTAGGCTTTCATTCTCCCTTTTTGGCCTCTGTTAGAATGTAAATGAGAATGTTTAATGTGCATTATTCTCAAATGTTTATGCTCAGTGGAATGGATTGTGAGGTTTAATATACTCTGTATTGGATTTGTCCCATTTTGGAAAGAGAAAGGTAATTTATTGTTAGCAGTTTGTGATAACTTGCACTCCGTTCTGGAAGTAAGAAGTGTTTCATTCTATATTGGTAATTACAAGACAGTCTGGTCTAATTCTAGGTGAATCGGGAGCTGAAGAAATTACTTGTTGCTTCAGTTGGGGATGATCTGCAGTATCACTTTGAACGGATGGCTCGTGAAAAAAATCAGCTCATCCTAGAAAACGAAGCCCTGGGCCGGAATATGTCTCAATTGTCTGAACAATTAGAGCGTATGTCTATACAGTGTGATGTGTGGCGAAGCAAATTCCTGGCAAGCAGGTATTCCTTCTTACAGAACTGTTAATACAGCATTCTCCTTCAGTCTTTAATCACATATGCCCATTGCAATGCCTGGCACTGGGCTTATACATGCAGAGAACAGCCACGCAGCGATACTGATACCTGCTATAAAATCTGGGTGTACAGGAAAAGTACAAAGTTCTTTGTAAATCTGCACAGTTCTGCCTTTCCAAGGTCTTACAGTGGGTCCTAAATCTCCTAAAATCTTAACTACAGTTTTTGTCAACATAGCAAGAGAAGTTCTAAA
Source organism: Pedionomus torquatus (assembly GCA_013398155.1). Taxonomy (NCBI): domain Eukaryota; kingdom Metazoa; phylum Chordata; class Aves; order Charadriiformes; family Pedionomidae; genus Pedionomus; species Pedionomus torquatus. The sequence continues at coordinate 472,689 of VZRU01008869.1, forward strand.
CTCTAGTAGACTGCACGCAGTTTAGGATTTAAAATGGTCTTCCAGGACACCTGTCTTGACTTGTCGAGGTCATTAGCTTGATTTTTCATCTCCACCCCCCAAGTATGATAGTCATCAATGTGTGAAGAAGTTGATTTTGGTCAAATGTTCTGCTTACAGTGATGCCGTGAACTACTGGGAAGGGCAGCTCAGTATGGAAGAAAGAGTAGGGTCACTTTTTCATTAAACACTGATTCTATTACTGCTAAGAACCTTACTGTTCCTTCTGTAACCATGAAATAATGGGTAGCAAAAGTCAGGAGCAAATCTTAAGCTGGTCTGTATGTCAAAATCTCATTTGATAATGGATTAGACTTTTGACTTGCTAGATGTGGTTGTCTTACCAGATAAGTAAATAGGGTTCTAAGATTTTTCATCTTTTACCGTACTTGGATATAACTAACGGAACTTTAATTATGATGCTTAAAACATACTCCAAAGAGACCTAACTGCTTGAAGGACATGGTAATAGAATACAGTGCCTTCTCTGGAATTTGCTGGTCTAAAGAAGTTTCAGCATACTGAGTGAATATAAACACTTGTCATAGTCCTAGCTAGGCAAGCATTACTGCCATAGTTTAACTTGTTTCTTTAGCTTTAGTAGGAGTTCTGAGATCAGGGATGCAAGTCCCTTCTAGGAGTGACAGTGTGGTGAGATGCTTAGAGTAACACCATTTCATATTGTAATCTTCTGATTTGTTGTGACCTCAATTTTCTAACTGGTTGTTGATTAAATGTCGTTCCATGGTTTACATTTACAGTATTGCAGGCATTTGAAATGCCCGCTTGAGGGGTCTGTGCAAAGTCTCAAGGCAGAGCAAAAAATGGCAACAGTTGTCTCATTTGTAGCTCTTATGTGCTGGTGTCTGGCACGTGCAACATCTAGTTGTTGCCCCTGAGAAAGGCAAAGAGGTGAATGAATGCAGTCTGTAGCCGTAGTTGTCATCTTCATAGAGATAGGTATGAAAAGACACGATTACAGCATACTTGTGAGAACTGTGTTAGTATAACAAAATGTATCTAGCTTTATCTGTCAGCATGCTTGTCCGTCATGTTTACGTACTCCAGATGTTTTAAATCCTTCGTTACCAGATTTGCATTAAGTGACATGATTGTCTAAACTCAGCAAGTCAGTGTGTGTTGACTGCAGTTGAAAAGAAATTGCTGTTAATACATGTTCTTTGTAGTAAAGTTGATATAGGCCCTGCGTGGGGGAGGGGCACGAGAACAGCAGCTTAATACTTAGCTTGAGCTGACGAATTACAGTCTTTAGTAGGTAAAAGTGACTTCTAAACTTACTTACGCCACTGATTGGAGGTTTCTTTTGCAGGGTTATGGCTGATGAGCTAACCAATACCAGGGCAGTCCTTCAGCGTCAAACCAGGGATGCACAAAGTGCAATCCAGGACTTGCTGAATGAACGTGATCAGTTCCGCCAAGAGATGATCGACACACACAAGTATGATTTTTCTAATCCAGACTGGCTCTGTGTGAACTTTTAACTTCTGGCAGCGTATTTGGGATCAGGGAAGAAACAAATAACTTTCCCCTATTCCAGTGAGATTCAGCAAAGATCAGTTATGCTAATGGATAGTATGGGTACTTTTCAGTCTCAGCTGAAAAAGCCAGAGTAGCATTAATTCTTTCTTCATTGTTCCCTGCAGGCGTTAGGGCTCATATACCATGGAACTAACATCTCTTATATCCTCAGACTTTCCCTAGTTAATCATTTACTGTCTTGACTTCATGTCTCCTCTGTCTCCTAAAACATACAGATTCTTCTAGCCACATTGGCTTTTAATGTTTATCCTGCCAGATGTAAAATGATTTTTTTTTTACCAGTATTACAATTCTGTGTTGGTGAGGCCTTGCCTTGGAGAATAGCCTGTTTGCCTCCTTGTTTTTAAACACCTAAACTTCCTTTTGTTTGTTTAACATCTGCCTTATGCAGTGAGTCTTCAGAAGAGACAATTCTTCTGAAGTGTGCTGTGTGTTGATAGTGTGGAATACAAAAACCGCTATTAGTGCTTTTTTGCCTTTCTGTGCAGGCTGCTGGAGGAGCTGATGGTTTCTCTTCAGTGGGGAAGACAACAGACATACTATCCTAGTGCCCAACCTTACACTACAACAGAGCTAGCAGCTGTGAATTGTAAGCTAGCCAAAGCTGTAAGCTCACATCTTCTTGGAGATGTTGGCACTAACAGTCCTAAAAAGACTTCAACAGCTGTGGAGTTCTGCAACACCCCTGCTGAGAAAATGGCTGAAATGGTAAGAACTCTTCAGACATCTCAGTCTGTCAACACAGTCTTCTTTCCAGAAAGAAACACCTTGCTTTGTGCTAACTGCTTAATATCTTGCCTTTTTTAAAAACTACACACAGGGGAAACATGCTGAATAGAGCTGTTCCCCTTAAAAAAACAACAAACCAATCAACAAAAAAAAACCCAAACAAATCCCCCCCCAAAACCACAAAAACTTAAGCCCACATTAAAAAATAAAACTAGAAGAGTAAGAACAACGACCTAAGTAATATGATAATACATGCCTTCTCTGTTCCTAGCACCACAAATAACTGCATCAAAATTTGTTTAGAATTGGCATCGGGAGGAAGCCACGTTAAGATTGCTTAGTTGAATATAAAATTGAAGTGGGAAACCTCATTATAGTAGAAATCATAACATTTCAGCAGTAGTTTCTGTGGCCCTAAAAATTAGTTCTGTTGAAAGTGGGTGGTAACACAGAAAGAAGCTATATGATTTTCTTTCAAGATCAGGTTCCACTGCAGAAGATGTCTAACTAGCGAACTAGACTAACAGTTTAGCCTGAGAGGAATTGAGTAACAGTTGAACAGCAGGAGGCTCACAGTGCCTAGTTATCTGGATTGGTTTTGTCTGGTTTTCTCAACTCTGCTAAAAATACTAGATTTTAATTCTCAATAGGATCATACCTGGGATGACTGATGGACATTACTAATTTATAAATAGTACTTAATGCCTTTCTACTAAGTGTCTGAACAGATGGATTTTTTTTTTCCAACTTGGGGGAGGGGGGGAGGACAAATATATTTTTTTTTTGAGCAGAAAGCTTTTTGTAGCTGTTAGAGAAGAATAAACCACATTACACTTTATAGGTAAATTTTCATTCCCAACTCTTCCATCCTTAGGTGCTACGTGTACTGGATCCAGCTTCACGTACAGAAACATCAACAGAAGTTCCTTTTCCTGAGTCTTCTCCGTCTTCCTTTCTTTCCACAAAGAAGAGTATTGGAAGGTTTCACCCATATACAAGATACGAAGATATAACCTTCAATTGTTGCAATCACTGCCAAGGAGAGCTGGTAGCCCTTTAAAAGCACTGCCAATACATGTACTCTTTCTGAAGAATTACACTAGTTGATGTTCAGCAGGCTTCCCTTTTTCCTGTTTCTTTCCATAATGGCTGGGTTTAACATTTGGAAATTAGACAGTTTCTGCTTCTCCACATCTTGAAGTTAGGGACTGACAGGATTTCCTTGGCCTCTGAGATACTTTGACTACTTTTCAGTCTGGAAAGCTACGTATTTTCTTCTACAAAAGCAAGACCAGAAATGTTATGCTGGTCCAATTTGTAGATCATAGAGATGTCCTTGACTATTTAAGGTTTACAGTCTTATTAGCAAATTTCAATGAATTTCTCTTTAGAGGGAGATAAAAGCATAGCTATATGAAAGTGCTGATAGGTCATGTTAGAAAAAAAGGAAAAGGCAAATGGTCAGCTCCATGCTTTTTTTTTTTTTTTAAATTTTAGCCAAGGTGATGAACTGTCCCCAGGCATATGTTCAGCCTTTTAAATTTAATAATAAAAAGGAATATGTGCAATTATTCTTCATAGCTTTAAGTTTGGAAAGTAAGAGCATAAGCAGTGTTGCAGTCCTCATGGAAAGGAGGAGAAAGAGCATGAATGAACGCTAGCTGTAATATGTAAATAGTAACTGGTTTTAAATGGATTCTGGAAAACTGCGTAGATGAGATTTTTATGTTTCCCTAAGCAAAAATAATGGCTTTTCCATATGTTTCAGCTTCTAGAGTGAAGCTGTTACATATCTGATGGCCAGCAAAGACAGGCTGATACACCCCTTTTAGTACATGATGTTGAAATTTGACCTAGCATTAGAACTCAGTCCTTGCCCAAGGTTGTCAAGCTGAAGATAAGCACTAAATTTGCACAGGTAAAAGTAAAGAATATATTTTTTTACCAGTGTAGTTTTATAATCTTGATGTAGGTTTAAAGACAATTTTTGTTAAGATAATCTGCTAAATCCAAAGAAGCCTATTTAAGTTGTAAATATAAAGAGGAAAGGTAGGAGAATGCAAACATGCATATTAACTTCTTAGTTGTGCTCCCAAATTTATTAAATGTAGTTGTCCAGTTTGGGGAAAGGGTTTCTGAAATGGTTGCTTTCAACCAGTTTTCCTTTGACTATCCCACCGTGATCAGAATATATAAGTTCTTGCCATTGCTGGCCAGGCTTCAGTTTGCATGAAGAAAACTACAATAAACTTTCCTTGCTTGCTTTCAAGTTACAATTTTGGATTTAAATCAGCTGTACTGTTTTCTCTGCAGCATAAAAGGAACTACGCGACATTGCCTCGGAGCAGTAGAGTCAGAGGTTTTGCAGTTCAGTGAACCAAGAAACACTTCTTTTGTAGCTTACTACAATTAGGGAAATGGCATGAACTTTTGAAAGTTTTTCCCCTGCATTTGCTGGCTAGAAACAAGAACACTTCTTGCCCTTGGTGTTAGGGGAAGGTCTCATTAACATGTGAAACTTTGATTTCACAGCCATATCCTTTATCTATGCTGATAAAAGCTACAACACAGCCCCCTCCAAGTCCAACACCGCTACTCTCTTAATTCACCTTTATCTCCAAAATGGTAAGAGAAAAATACCACTGGCAAGTTGGCTTTGCATCTACTGCACTTCCTTTTGTTACAATACTTCCACAAAATACCTCAAATATGGAAAAATGTAACAATGCCAGATCATTGCTAGATCCGGGTTGAATGTTTCTCATTTTCTTAACAATTGACACTAGCATGGTCCCTGACAAGAGTTCAAAATATAGCTGGATAAGGTGATGTAGTTTATTATAATTAATGTAGCAAACATGGACATGTATACAAGGAATCCAGCTTCCTTGACATTGGTGAAGGTCATAGTTCACACACCACTTCTATTTGGTGAAATTAAAAAGTACTGAATATGAATCACAGAAATAAGTTCCAAAAGCTATTGCACGTTCACATACACGCTAGCCTTCAGTTGCCACTTCCCCTGAACTAACAGTCCTCTGGTCTAGCCAGAATGAAGAGGAAGTGGTACAAGAAACAGCATTTTCCAATAACACCACACCTTGTACAATCTTCATCACACGTAGCAGCAAACAGCAATATTAATCCAGCAAAAACTCAACATTTTACATAATAATAGCCTGCATCCAGGAATTCATGGTGGAGTTGAGTATAAAGTGCCTTTTAAAGACAGGAACTATGTATTTGCCACCCTTGCAGATAGATCTCATGCTGTTAGATTTGGTCAAACCAAGAAGATCCCTGAGTTATAGATAAAAGCAGGCTTTTCAACAAAATTACAAATAAATAGTAAAATCATTGTCAGAGAAGGGAATTTTTAAAGTTGCTCGAAGGCTTTAAAAACACGATGAAAAGGTCAGTAGTTGTAAAGAGGAAAAGCTCAAGCCATAAGCATTAAGAGGCTTGCCACCAAGAACTCTGGTTACATCAATCTTTCAACTGTAATGGTCTGTGAAGCGAAAGGATTTGGGCTCTGAATTAATGCAGTGGATGTTCTGCATCTGTTTTGCTCTTCTGGCTTCTAACCTAAGCTGCCTTGCTCTCTCCTTAGCAGCTAGTTCTTCTGCTCGTTTCTCTTCTCTCTTCCTTTTTAGCCATCTGTGAAGACAGAAACAGGACTGGATATGCTGACAGTTGCAATGGAAAGTTTTACTTCATCTCTTCAGGGGTGACTTGCCCCCATTTAACTAGTGTCACCTTGTCCTGTAGGATAAAGTTAGGCTGAGCCAGTCTAAAAGCATGGCACTCCTCACTTTTCCATCCTGCTTCTGCACTCACCTTTTCCCCACTACCCAGCTTTTGTTGAGCTGATTCAACTCACAGACTCAAGTTGAATCCATTTTATTGGATTAACTTTCTGCTTGTTTAAGGAACTGCATCAACCCACTCCTGCTCTAGAACAGGCAAAACCAGGCAGGGAAAAAGGCATCTCCCTTTTTCAGCAGAAGCAATTCACAATTTCAGCTCCGGTTCTGTCATATTTTCACAACTAAACAAACAGCATCAAGGAGCTAGCATATTTTTGCTAGGGTGTAGGTTTATGAGGGCATATTTATGCAAAAAAACCCCACCCCACACCGATAGGGACTTCAGCAGTAAAGATGTAAGTACCATAAAATAACTACAGCCTTCAGCTGATAGACTACAAAATTTTCAAATTTGATTACCCAGGAATGACCCTACTCACTCTTTAAAGGCTCTGTTGCATTCCTCTGTTCTTGGAAAAAAGGTAATTCCCTCAGTTTGGCGTCTCAAAATTTCAATCTGTTTTTCTTTCATGTGTTCTTGATGCTTTTTTTTAAGCCATAACCTGAAGGCTTCTTCTGGATTTCTGTTCCTCTCCTATTTAAAAAAAAAAAAAAAAATGCACACGTATATACAAAAGGCTTCTCAATAAGTGACCTTTATATTAATCACATTACAATACTTTTTTTTGAACTCTGCTGGCATCTCCCATCCACGAAACATACTTTATAAGCAAACTAGGGCATATGCTAATCTGGCATGGAATATATACACAAGCAAGCATTCAGAGTGGTGTGTTTTTAAAAAGACTGCATTTAGCTTTTCAAGCCCATTGCTGCAAGGCAGAGGAGCTTTAGAACAGAGCATCTGAATCTTCAGGTTTTTGTCAGGTCACGTGCATTCACTGCTGCCAACAAGTTCTGTTGGTGAGGAATACACTTCAAAGGGTTTTCTGGCTGCTTGTTCTCTGCAGGATTCAATCAGGTCATTCTCCTGAAAAGGAGTGTCACTCTCGCCTGTGATTTTAGAGATGCTAAGTTCATATATGCAGCTTCTATGACACATGGCACCCTGCCAAGCAGAATAATCCTAAACATGTAAGTCAATCTAGCTTTTCACTAAAAACAATGTAACAAAAACATTTCCCATAACTCTAAATTTTCATATGCTTAGTGTCCTGGTTTCAGCTGAAATAGAGTTAATTTTCCTTCTAGTGGTTGCTGTGGTTTCAGATTTGGTATGCAAGGCACATCAATAATGTATATTGTTTTAAGGTGTTGCTAAGTGATGTTTATAACAGTCAAAGACTTTTTTCAGCTTCCCATTGAAGCCGAGAAGGAGCCTAGACAGGAAAATGGAATGGCCAATGGAATATTCTGTACCATAGACGTCACGTTCAGTATATAAATGGAGGTTGGCTGGGATGGGGCAAGGAGCTGGGCAGGGGTAGAATCCGTGATCTCTGCTTGGGTTGGGCTGGGCAACCAACTCACCAGCCAGTGAGAGTGACCTGTCTCATACATTCTTTTACCATTATTAGTATTGTTATTTTCCCTTTCTTTTTTTGTTCTATTAAACTCTTCATTTCAGCCAACAAGGGGTTTTTTCCTTTCTCCTTCTTTAATCCTTCTCCCTACCCTTCTGGGGAGGAAAAGGAGTGAGCGAGAGGCTGTGTGGTTCTAGTTGCTGGCTGGGGTTGAGCCATGACACTTAACTAAGAACACAGCCTTAGAATTTGGTTTTCCTATTTAACAGGAGCACTAATAAAGCCCACTCCTACACTAGGAGTATCTTACTTTGCTGTTCAACTCTTCTAGCTCCTTTGCACGACGGATTCGCTTTTCTTCTTGCACTTGTTCTTTCTTCTTCTGCAACCAAGCTTTAAAAACCATCTCATTCTCTCTTCTCTTCTGTTCTTCTTGTTCCCGTTTCTTTTCTTCTTCCTTGAATGGAATTAAGAGCGAGTAAAGGTAGTTTTTAAGAGAATCATCTACATCTGCAAAGGCTGTCATTGTTAAAATGGACAATACATAAGGCATTTGAGTTACATGAGAGAGAGAGACACCAAAATACTGATGAAGCAAGAATACTCAACAACTGCATCATAGTTGATACAACGTTTAGGAAGAAACAAGTTTGAGCAAGTTTTTTTTGTGCTTACCTCCATTTCCATGATACAACTCAACTCATTTCAACAGCAACAGGTCAAGACTTAAAATTAAGCCTGCCCAGTAGCTCTGATTGGCTTAAAATCACATTAAACCAACGCATTTTAAAACTGAATGAAACTCTCAGGCTTGTTGGACCACTAAACCCTAAAGGATATTTAACTACCTATGGACTGCAGCCACTACCTTATAAATAATATATATATACCTTTTTGTGGACATAAAGGTGTTATGTATTTTCTTAGGGAATATTAATGGCTTAACAGTTTTTTTTTTAAATCATTTTGTAAACTTGTAAAAAAAGAGAAAACTTTTTGTAATTATTAATCACATTTTAGCTAATAAGTACCTACAAAGGGCAAAAAGGCTTCAAACAACAGTTCAGAAAGCTTTTCAAATCTTTGGTGAAGATTTCTGAAGTTCCTGTTACAGCTGTCAGAGACTGACTCTCTATTAATTTATTTTTTTTTCCTGAATAAGGAGCTGAGAAAGAATTAAAATAGGGGTTTTTTTTCCCCAGTAATACATAATTTGATTGTCTAAAATAGAAGTTGTTTTCTATCAAATTACTGCTCTTCATAGATACAAGAAAAATAACTTTCCTCTTTTTGTCCTTTAGTGCCCAGGTAAAACCAAACGAGAAGGAAAAGTAGTATGCACTAACAGAAAAAGGAGGAAATAACCTACTTTGCAAGAAACTCATTGAGAAAACCTGCAACGCTCATCCATGCAAAACCTTTACAGGGAAAAAGTATCCAGTTATATTATCAGTCAACACAACTTCCCCGGCAAGCAACAAGGCACGCGACTTTTGAAGTCAGCTGTAACTTCCATACATTTTAAACACACCCCGCTATGTTCATAGTTCTCACAGGCATTCTCCTGTGTAAATCTTATTTCATAACTTGACATTCTCCCATAAGATAATTGCCTATTACATACTTTATGAGCATCCCAAACGTGCACCTGATTTACTGTGGTTAATGTTAACTTCCTGCCGGGCAGTGTAATCTATGAAGGGGCAATAAAATGTGCTACATTCCAGAAAACAGTGGGCCTGTAATGGAGCCTAGGTAGAAAGAGAGTCTATAAGCGAAAGCAGTAAGTACAACATAGCAGAAGGCAGCCTTTTAGTGAAGGATATATTAAGGAAATACTTGATTTTTCCTGTAAACAAGGCATGATCCTATGCCACTCTATGGGCTTTTTTTTTCTTTTAAAGAAAAATGTTTTGAGAGCTTCTGTACAAACTCCAGAGGAGAATAATAATGATAATAATTATTATTACTGCCTCTTTTATCATGGAAAAATGGAGTAAATGCCATGAACATGCGGTCTCTGTGAAGCAGAGAGACTGGATGATCACTGCCATCTACTTGTCCTTACCTCTTTCCTCAGTTTTTCTTTCCTTTGTTCTAGCTGCTTCCGCAATTCTTTTTGTCTGGGAGAAAGACAGTAAGTGGAACTCCTCATGGTCACATTTGCAGACTGTGCTCTCTGCGGAGTCTTCCGTCTTCCCAGACCTCTTGCAGCATTCAGAGCAGAATTTGGACGACGCTTAGGGTTAGATGGAGGCTTGGGGAAATACACACATTCTTCTCCGCCATGAGACAAAGAATGTGCTCCTGGTCTTACTGGAGGTACTTCCTTCATTCCAGAGACAGTGCCAAAAGGACTGTAGTGTGAAGATTTTGGAGACATACGCTGAGTCTCAATATCAGTAAAAGAAACACTTATAGGGGGCAAAAAGCCCTGGCTTTCGATATCACGTAAACTTAAGAGTTCAAACTTCCCATCTTTTTCCACTAAGATTTTGCCATCTTTCCTTTCCTCGTCCTTTCCAGCACGTGGTGAAAGTGATGTGCTTTCCTGCCCTGTTTCATTAGAAATATGCAACTGAGACAGCCTATTTGAAACATCATCTCCTCTTGCAAGGTCAGTTTTACAAACTTCAGCATCTTCTAGAGGAGGAACTTCAAGATCCACCAGCCTATCCTTAAATTTTAATTTCCGTTCTCTGTTCTGATCCACAGGAGCCTGATTCTCAAGCAGCTTGTTCGCCTCTTCGATCTTTTCCAAGATGTAACGCTTTATTTCTTCATCCTCTTCTTCCAGTTCCTGCTGGTTTTCCAGCTTGGATTCTTGGATAGAACTTTCACTGTCAGTATCAGATACATGGTCCCCCTGTTTACTATCAGACCTGGATTCCAAGCTCTCTTCATTGGAGGGTCTTGCTGTTGCACCCACGTCTGCCTCTGAACACTGATCTGGATTTTCTTCTATTTCTTCATTGTCTCTCTCAAACCTGTCTGCAACTTTAACAATCTGTGCTTCAATATCCTCTTCATTTTTTCCCGGATTCTAAAAAAAATTAAAATAAACTATACTATTCTCCCAACAAAGAACAGTATCAGAGAAACAGAAAAGAAATTGTGAGAGAGAAGAGCAGTACTAACTACCTTAATTCTAAAAAGGCTGTCACATAATGCACGTTGTAACTCATAGCCTTTTTTGGCAGTTTCTCCATATTCACATCTGCACAAAATTTATCTACCATGGCTTGCACCAGCATTCAGTGACAGCATAAAACCAGAACTTGCTCAAGAACTTAAAGGAACCCAGAAGTACTTTTGAAACAAGCATAATTTTCAATGATCACTGAATTTTCTGTTTTAAAACAATCATAAATAAACTAACCAGTTCACTGCATTTTTTCACTGTAATTCCAAATAACCTTCCTTGTCAAAATTCAGTGAATATAGCTACACATTACAAATCATATTGAATTTTATGCTTAGGACTCCAAATATTACTCATTTTTGTCTTCGAAATAAGACAACTAGCATTTAACTTAACAAATACCTCTCCTTCATCAAGGTCATCTTTTTCATCTTCATTAATTAGGCATTCAAGGTCTTTTTCGAAGTCATCCTCATATTCTCCACTTTCAGTTAAATCACTCATATCTGCTGGATCTTCTTGGTCTTCCTTTTCACTCATTTTGGTGATGTGTTAGAAGAATACTATAGAGAAGAGGGGCAAAAAATTGTTTTAAAACTCCAATAACAGAAAAATATAGAACATTGATATCTCTTATAACACCCATATCAAGCTTGTGATCAGTATCAATACAATCATGTTAGCACCACAGCACCTCAAAACTAAGGACCACTAATGGTTTATAAACACGAATGGTTTCAGCATTTCCAGCTCCAGCTACTAGAGGAAGATTTGAGTCAAAGCAAACTGAGGTGACTTCATGCCCTCGCAGTGTGCCTCTGACAGAGCTAAGACTAGAACTCACAATCTCTTATGTGCTAGTCCCATCCTTTAACAAAGAGATCGCTGGTTTATGTTTATTAGACGTACTACCAGCTTTCATTGCTCCCAGGTACATTTTACACTGTTGTTTTCTGTTTGCCTGCCTGACCCACTTTAAAGAAATTTTAACTTGTTTAAAGTTCCACTGCAAAGATGTGGGATGCACAAGTCCTAGAAGATCCATGCCATGGCTTACAGTAGATCAAATTACACAAAAGCTTCCTATAACAACGTATTCAAAGAGAAGACATTCACTGGATTCTTGACAGTAACCTTCTACTAGAGTGACTGAATAGATTTCAAACCATACCACCTACACCAACATCAGGGGTAAAGAAAGTCACACAGACACCAATTGAGAATGCTGGAAAAGGATTCAGTTCTGGCTTGAATTTCTAAGGAGGACAACAAAGAGAAATACTCAGTAGCCAGTTAATGATGTAGTCATATTTGTCACAAAACTAAAGATGAGCCACTATAAGGACTGAACATTACAAACAATCTCTGGACTGCATAGTAGACAGATGCCAACAGCTCCTGAAGGGTTGCTTGAGGGTCCAGGCTGACTGCCTTCACCACTCAGCTCAGCTTACTGAGCTGAAAGACACACATCAGCTTAGCTGATTCTGCTCTTTTTTGCAGGTTTAGCAACTCATCATTCCTTCACTTGTTTATTACTGTTTACAAAAGCGGAAACTTTATAAAGTTTCCCTTTAAAAGAAGGAAATGTTGATTATTCTCTCTCTTCTCTCTGACATAAGCTGGAAGGTGCCACTTCTAAGTGTCTCTCTCGGAGGACAAATCTGTGTCATTTACAACACACTAAAAGAACCTGATAGGAGTATTAGCATATGGCAACACAATACTGGATGTAAGAGATCGCTCTGACCCTGGATGGCCCTGGAACAGGAAGGCAGCTCTTGTTGTGTGACCCTCCTGCCCTTCCAGACAAGAAGGGTTGCACCTGGACTTCCCAATCTTTCTTGCATTTTGCCATGCATTTTGTGAACAAACCTAGCATCCAGAAGATGCTGCTTAAATTCCTTCAAGCTTTTGTTTTAAATTCTGGTGAGCATCTTGGAGTTTTCAGTTACTTACTCACATGAATACCTCTTCTTAAAACTGCATTTCATGCATGGCAAAAGCACTGCTCTTTTAGACCTCAAAATTCAATCAAAATTTGTTTAAGAGGAGGAATAGTAATAAAGCTGGGCACTTCTGTTGCAAACTTGTTTCTATACAAACTTCATAAAAGCTCTTTCATTTTTCTCTTATTTTACTTCTTTTTAGCCAGCACTTGCCATAAGAATCACTCTAAATCTCTTTGAGTTTAAATTTTCAAATTTGTCAGACTGTTGCCTTGACTTTCCACACCATGTCTATTTCCACCACATTTTCCCTGTACGTCTTCTCATACAACATGGAAACCTTTTTGCTTGGAAACATACCTTCCTTCACAAATATCTTTGGTTTGAGCACTGACATGTTCTTAACAGAGGTCACTTTACTCCAGTACATATTCAGCACAAATGGATTCAAAAACTACAAAGCTGAACTGCATCTTTAACAGAACACGTTCACATCAGTCTGTGACACCCAACACAAATACTGAAAACTTTTCAGTTTATTTAGAATATGATAATAAAGGGGAGCCACATAAAAATCAGCCTCTTCTGTTGTACCATAAAGTAGTCAGGACAGAAGAGATAATTTCAATTTAATTAATTCCCCCATCCTGAAAGTGTTCAAGGCCAGGCTGGACGGGGCTTTGAGCAACCTGGTCCAGTGGGAGGTGTCCCTGCCATTGGCAGGGGGGTTGGAACTTGATAATCTTTAAGGTCCCCTCCAACTCTAACCATTCTATGATTTTATGACCTTGTTTCAAAAAATCCTGAATTTGCTCCTATTCGATTTAGGGTCTTGTGAAGTAAAGATCAAAGTTTTTCGGCTTTAATAGGGACCAAAGAACCACTCAGAAAATCCCAAACCTTCGTTTTCACTGGCTTCAAGTTCTAACTAGGGGGAGAGCGTGTGCTGTGATTGAACTGTTGTGCAGAGCTCAGCAACACCTCTATGAGGTTACACTCAGGAGCAGGCTAGGCACAGCTACAAGAGGGATAAAGTGACGGACTTTACTTATTTCACCCGCCTCGTACCAACATCTACGCACAGACTCAGGGAGGGTGGCCCAGCCCCAGCACCCCGGCGGGCCCGGCCGCGCTTCAGACCGGCGAAGGGCATCCCTCNCCCCCCCGCCCCTCTTTGTTCTCCATTTTCAGGTGTGAGGACGCCTTGGGAGAAGGCGCTTTGTTTTTTCCCTTCGCATTAGAAAATGCCGTGTAACTCTCAGGAACTAAAGCGAAGCATATTATGGTGGGGGAGGTGCGTGTGCTGACAGCCGTGAGTGCCTAAGAGAGGGGCAGCGTGCCCCTCGGCCAGCCGAGAGCCTTTTGATGCTGTTTAAATTATGCACTTCTCCGGGAGCAGCCTGAGCGTCGGCAGTTTTTATGTTGTATTATTCATGCTCAGGCTGGCGACGAGCAATTTGATCAGACTGAACGCCAGCGGCATCAAAACTTGAGCTTCTGTTGGTGAAGACAAGCACCACGGCTCCATGGGCGCGCTCCTCAGTGTCAATCACACATCACACTCAGAATCTGGAAACATGAAATGGGGAAAAAAACCACACCACCGAAATCCACTTTAAATAAAACCTCTCCTGGAAAAAAAAAAAAAAAGCACCAAAGGACAAAGGGAACCCCCAGGCTGCTGGCAGCCCTCCGTGCTGGAGCAGAGGCTCCTTTCCCAGCCCCATGGTGCAGCCAGGATCGTTGAATGGCTTGGGGTGGAAGGGACCTTAAAAGATCAAGTTCCAACCCTGCTGTGATAGGCAGGGACACCTCCCACTAGACCACTTTCCTCAAAGCCCCATCCAGCCTGGCCTTGAACACTTCCAGCAATGGGGCATCCACAACTCCTCTGGGCAATTTGTTCTAGTGATTCACCACCTTCATAGTGAAAAACTTCTTCATATCTACATATACCCTCTCCCAGTCTGAAGCCATGACCCCTTGTCCTTTCACTACACGCTCTTGTAAAGAGTCCCACCCCATTTTTCCTATAAGCCCCGTTCAAGTACTGGAAGGCTGCTGTAACGTCTCCCTGGGGCCTTCTCCAAACTGAACAACCCCAACTCCCTCAGCCTGTCTTCCTAAGATATATGGCTTGCACCAAGGCTGGCCCTTGCTCAGAGTTTGGGATGTTGCTTCCAAGCATACCACAATTTGGAGGACGCTCCTGAGTCCTCCCACCAGCATGCAGGCNTGGGCCACCTGGCCCCCCGCGCCCCCGCCGCTAACACCTACACCGGCCCCGGCCCCGGCCCGGGGGGCCGAGGTGCCGCTACCGGCCGAGGGACGCCCCACCGGTGCGACCGGCGGCGTCGCCATGGCAACGGCAGCAGCGGGGGCCGCCCCTCCCGCTCACCTTCCAGCGTCGCCGACGGCGGCCCCCGAGGGCCAAACGCGCTCCGTGGCCAGGCCACACCGCCCCGTTGCCATGGAAACGGGCCTCCGCGCAGCCGCGCCTCCCCCCCCCGCC
>VZRU01008869.1:488398-503121 GCA_013398155.1 Pedionomus torquatus
TGGGGCATCCACAACTCCTCTGGGCAATTTGTTCTAGTGATTCACCACCCTCATAGTGAAAAACTTCTTCATATCTACATATACCCTCTCCCAGTCTGAAGCCATGACCCCTTGTCCTTTCACTACACGCTCTTGTAAAGAGTCCCACCCCATTTTTCCTATAAGCCCCGTTCAAGTACTGGAAGGCTGCTGTAACGTCTCCCTGGGGCCTTCTCCAAACTGAACAACCCCAACTCCCTCAGCCTGTCTTCCTAAGATATATGGCTTGAACCAAGGCTGGTCCTTGCTCAGAGTTTGGGATGTTGCTTCCCAGCATACCACAATTTGGAGGATGCTCCTGAGTCCTCCCACCAGCACGCAGGCCTTGGTCATGGCATCATGGCCCCGCAGAAGGAGGGAGTCATCCTCACTGGTAGCACTCTTTGCCCACCCAGCTGTGGCCCCCAGTTTTGAACACACTGGCCCAGTAAAGTGAAGGATGGCAGTCTACAAATGCATCAGAAGGCCACACACCTCAGAGGGCAGTGCTGAGACAGTACTAAAGGGTTAATGTTAAGGGAAAAAAATAAGGGCAGAAACCAGCCATGAATGCCATGAATTCAGCTGGGGTGTTGATAACTCTCAGAGTAATGCTGGTAGTTACCCTTTTACTCAAAGTAGCACAGGGCAGAAAACTAAACTCCTTCACGATAGGGTTCAGGAGGCCTGTGAAAGCAGGTATGATAGGCCACACATCCACAGGAGGAGGTTGGACTCCACAACCTTGAGGTTTCTGCTAATCCCACACCATACAGCCAGAAAGAGAAACGGGATTTGACACTGGTTTTGGCAGTCCCCCCTGATGTTTACCTGAGATAACACTCAGGTACTTGCTTGGCAACGGTTCCTGCTGTACCTGGATAAACTTCAACCAGTGACCTCACCCAGGGTCATGCAGTTATCATGTGCTTGAAGACAATATGCTGAACTTCAGATTTTCCGCATTTCACAGACAAGAGGCTTTGACAAGTTCATAGCAGACTAAAACAAAGAGAGCTGGGCACAGTATCAAAGCTTTATGCTCCGCTTTTATCATACTGCTTTTATCCTGCACCTTGCAAGTCAGTGCCACCCATTCACATGACATGCTTTATTCAACAAATTACAAATCCATGTGATTATATGACAAGGGTTAGACTCTGTTGCTGAAAGATTGAGCTGTGATGCTTGATAGTGATAATGTGATGATACCTTAAGGTTGATCTAAATTCATGCATGCATTCATTAACCCATATGTCATTAAATTTAGGTTTTCAGATGTTCCCATCAGTGAGGGAGCTACAGAACAGAGTCACGAAAAAATGCACTGGAAACACTAGCCGAGCAGTGCAGGGCTCTGAGTACAGGCCAAACAATGTAGGGCTCCGAGGACAGGCCCCAGCACGTTGGTTGCTCTTTTATATGTCACTAATGCTTCAGATACTAGGGAACACTGGTTTATGCAGAGCAAGTATGTTCGACAGAAAGGCTGTGTAACACCTCCACAGCAATGGAGGTTAAACAAGCACCTTAACACCTTTTGTCTGTTATGTAGGAAACAATTGACACTGTAAAGGGTTGCTAGTAATGGGGTCCACAGCTCCCAGTTTCCTGCCCCTTCCATAACCAGAATCACGCTTTCCTTCCCACTACTTGACTATGATCACACTGACAAAGAAAATGTAATCACATCCACACACAGCCCTTTCCTTTCCCCGAGAACACTGCCAGAGCAGCCAGCTGTTTCACACAGGCACAGAGCTACAGCACAGTTGAGACTAAACCCATCATGGCTTGGTGGGCTATCACAACCAGTGCTGGCCCAGGGAAACAGCAGTGAGTGCTGCTTCCAAAACAGCTGCCTCAGGCAACTCTTACTTTTCCTCACCTTTTGGACAGAGCAAGCCCAGCACCTAGCCTCTACCACTAACAGTGATCTTAACACTCAGGAAACGTGCCACATCTTACCAGCATCATAGCAAGCCCGGTGCAGGACACAGATTCGGCAGCAACACTCACCTCCAGCAGCCCCTGGCATCAACTGGAACAAAGAAACAGCCACAGCATCCCAGGCAGACAGCCCAGCCGTGCGTAGTATTTATCTCATACCCATCAAACCACACTGTGTGCTGTTTTGCAAATGCAGGAATTCAGCTCCTTGACAGTAGCTGGGTGTCCCTTTTCAGTGCTCTCAGCTCTTACACAGTGTAGCAGGATGCAATGGGAGGAGCAAGGAGGATTGCCGTGGTTCACGTGGATTTACTTCACTTGCAGACAAGAGCTGGCTTAGGATTCTTGTCACAGCAGCTTTCACCAGCACCAGACGTGAAATGCTTCAATCCATTTTAAAGGTGTAATGCTACACCTGTATGTGCTACTAGTTACCTTCTAGCTCTATGCAAGCAGAGATTTTAAATCCCCACGCTGTCAAGAAACTCATTCCCACACAGCTGACTCCTATATTCACCCAGAGAGGGCAGATGAATGAAATTCAGAGTGACCCTGACATGCTGACAGTCCTATCATTCCTGCCTCAGCAATCAAGCTCTCAATGCAACACTTGTAAGCAGAGCAGCTTGTCCTAGACCTCCCTTTCTCCCCCAGACCACCTGTGCTCTCTTTGTTTTGGTGGTGTGCAGAGAGCATGTTGGGCTACTGCCCACACTGAACTACATCAAATTGGCAGCAGATATTTGGAGAACGCTTTCCCCTCCAGTCCAGCCTGTACTATCAGGTACAAGCCATCTCTTCTAGAAGCACAAGACAGGGGAGCACTTCCTAAGGCAGTCAAGTGTGGGTGTGGCAGGATGTGAAGTTTTCTTCTTCTTTATGGCCTCAATTTTGTAATTAGGTCAATGTAAATAGAAAGGCCCTCCTGCATGACAAACCTGTACCTGCTTTCCGTTACAGTCACCCTCAGCGCAGCAGATGCTTTCTGACCAGGGTTACCCTGCACCAGTAAGTCATTTTCTCCCCCACTGGGCCAGCCTGAACTGGAACACAGTATAAGACCCAAAACACTTTACACAGAGTTCTACAAACCTACACAGAACAGTCAACAACAATAATCTTTAAGAGTTCTTTTTGCAAGGTTTGTCCTGTATTTTGCCCCCTCCCCCAGCCTTCGTAAAAAAGATGCTCAGAACAACCTGCCCGAGTTGAATGAAGCAGCGCTGTGGATTAGCTAAGTATTGAAACACAAAACAAACACTGGCCACACGGGGTGTCTCAGAGTATTTTTATTTAATAAAAATAGCTATTCAATTAGAAACCACCAGTATCCACGTTTACAGAATTTCATAGGCATCAATAACTGTCTACAGCTCCTGTCAGGCTCTGTAGTCACCTCACCACCACAGCAATAGCACAGTTGTAGAAACCTGAACAACATCCAGGTATGGCCTCCATACGTTTCTGGGCCTGAAGACGTACACAGGATAGCATGCCTCTAGTGCAGTTGCCACAGTTTCATTACTTTGGTAGAAAAATCATTGTTATTGCTATAATTCATTAGTTAATTTTTGATTTGCTTTTAAATAACTGGGTTGTTACCAATCAAAAATTCGTTCTTTTTTTTGAAAAGTGTGATAAAAATTGAGCTACTTTTGGTCACTCAACAAGTGCTGTACTACCCACTCCTCCTGCCTCACTGCAGCTGCCATTAGACCAAAGAACCCAAAGGACAGGATATGCAGGATGTGCACTTACTATCCCTTTCCCCAGACAGCTTGTCAGCTAGTATTTCGTGGCTTCAGATTTGATGTAAAAACAAACAAACAAAAAAACCCAAGCAAAAAACAGTAAAGAAAGGAATATATACATGGGTGTCTTCAAGTTTCCATTTCAGGATAAGGCAGTTAAATTTACATGTGTAAGTGCCAATACAGCCAAGCCCCTACGTTTAGGGGGAGGCAGGCTGCAAGCACAGAGAAGCTCTAGGGTGTGGGTTCCCCTGAGCAGCCAGCCTGAAAGTGCTCCCCAGACAGCACATCCCAAACACATTAGTCATTCACTTTGCATGGTGGGAAAGGCTAAGGCTCACAAAAGTGATGAGAAAGGCCACACCCCTCCCAGCCAGGGGAGAGAAGCCTTCCTAAACCCCAATGCTATGAGGTTTCCATGGCACTAAAAGCAAGCAGTGAACCAAAGCTGCTTCTTCAGGCTCTGACCGGAAGCAGCTCTAACCAGTACAGACAGAAGACATGGAGGGAAGCACTCTGCATTACATCTTCTCCCTTACCAGTTCTCCTGTATGTTTAAACTCATCACAACCTGCACAGCAACAGGGCATCTCATAGAATCATAGAATTTCCACAATATACTATGGATATCTCTTGCCATACTGGTCATGGTGACTGAGTACCCAGGTGTCCAAGCCCAGGACAACTCTGTGCAAGTCATTCCCAGTACTGACGCAATTTGAAAAAAAAAATAAATTATTTAAATAAAAAAAACCCCAACATGTAGAAGGCAAACCCCAAATTGCTTAGGCTGGACAAAATAAAATAAAAGAACTACCTATAAAATAAAAGAACTACCTCAAACATTCATTGTCCTACTTCGGTGGAGAGCAGAGGTAGAAGTAGTGGACAGAGACTCACCAGAAGCATAAAGGCATTTTAATATAAGAGGAAAAACTGATAGAGCAGAAATCAGCATTTTTCAAAGCCTCAGGCAGTCATCCTGCTAACTAATCTAACTGAAGGTGTCAATAGTTGGAATTCTCCAAGGTCACAAAGAATACCTTAAAATCCTGCAAGTCACCTTTCTTCTCAGTGCTATACTAACACCCACCATCCCACTGAAGTAGACTAGCCTCCAGGGCCGTGAGGCAGTGACTCCTGTACTCACAGAAATCTGCAATCCTAAAGGACAAAGGCAAGGATGTTCAAGGCTCCCTCTAAGTAGACAAAATGCTAATCTAACTCCCTCTGATCTTCTGCTCTAGCTTTACAGTCCCTTGGGCACAGGTGTTCATGGCACTAGTAATGCTGCTGATGGCCAATTTAACAGCGTCACAAGTTTCCCCAGGACACAGTTAAATTTTTGGGAAAGCACTGTGATCAGCTATGGTAAAACTCTGGCAGCAGGGGCGGCAGACAGGAACAGCAGAAACAGCGCAAGCAACTCATGAAAGCTTGTGCATATGCAGAAACACAAGTGTACTAGTCCTCAAAACAGAGCATCCAGCACTATAGGGCAGGCAGAGGAGAGCCATGCTGAGAGTGCAGGCCTAAGGCCACCTCCTGTCCCAGGCTTGGGGCTGTCCATGTTGAGGTCTATTAGAGTGCCCTTACTTCTGCCCTGCAGCAGCACTTCAATGACAGAGAACAGCATTGACTGGACAGTCATGAAGCTGCCTTTTCAATAGCAGCCCCCAGATGCAGAGCCTTAAACTAAAACCTCCCAAGGCTTTCATTCTTACTGTTCTTTGCTGCACACCCCATATATGCAACAGAAGAACAAAAGGCATTTTAGAAAGAAGGTATTTGTTCTTACTTACGTAAGATCTAATACATTTACCTTCTAAAATGTGCTACTAATATAGTATAAATATGGATCAAATACCATTACAGTGTCTGCCTTGGGAAGAAAAGGCAGAGATTAAAAAAAAAAAAAAAAGAAAACAAAACACAAACCAAGATCAGACCTATATCTTCATATGTAGCCACCAAGAGTCTTCACTTGGTACACTACTGGCTTTCAGGAGATCTGCTTTCCGTCTGCTTTTGTCTTCTGTAAGCTCTCGTAATACTGTATATGCCACTGCCCAAGAACACCAGTGAGATGGCCGCAAAGTAAGAGGCATAAATCATGAACTGCAGAGAAGGAAGGGTTAAAAAAAAAAAAAAAAAAAAAAGGAAAAAGTGGTTAAACCAAGCAGTTACCAAACTTGTAACAAGATTAATAAAGAACTCCCTCTTGTAAAATATCAGGAATCGCCAATTTCTCTGTCAGCAAACCCTTGACTCAGACACAGGTGGCTGAGCAGCTTTACAGTCTGGTTTACCTTCCTCCCTCCCATTAGTAAAACTAAGACAGCCTGTCATACCTGGGTGAAGATGCCCAACCCAAGCCCGCTGGCATCCACAACAATCAAAGTGAGCAGAGTCTGAAGTGCTAAGGCAATGAAAGTATTGACCCCAAACACCAGGGCGTACCGTTCCACACTGAGATTTGTAGCGATCTGGAACCTGGAAAGAAAAGGATGTCCAGAAACAAAGACCAGAAAACAAGCAGTTTCAGCATTTCTCCTCGTACTGTGCTTGAGCTGTATTATAGCTGTAATGTATGCGTGGTTCAACAAAAGCTGTGTTTTCGTCCCCAAAGTGAGGAATAACATCAAAGAAGTTCTTCTTACAGTTTAAGGCAAGTTGACACTTCAACACAGGCAAGCCATTCTCCTGTCCTCATACATTAACACTTCAGCCAGGTTTATGAAAAACATTGCCAGCACTATCTAGTATTTAGAAATAGTCAATTCAGTGTCATAACACTTTTAAGCCTGGGCAGGCTGCCAGCCAAATACATCTCTGTGCCTCAGTTTTCAACCTGAATCACAACACAGACCTTTCCAACGGATTTCCCAACTTCTGATAGGTGAGACCCTAGTTACATGGAAAATATACCAGCTTTCACACCCTGAGAGCAATTTACATGTAAAAGATACTCACGTTGCTATTGTGATTAGCAGCATGTAGATGATTCTGAAGACAACATATGATGCATAGCACACCCAGATGTTACGAACAGTGTCCATGATATATACAGCAGCAGCAATAAGAAAGGAGAAAAGGGCAAGTGCCACCTCGCCCCACATTGCCCAGGATGTTTTTACGTGACCCACAACAAATACTGCAACAGCTCCTGCAAGGGGAAAAAAAGCATAACTATTAGTTACTAGAACTGGGATAATTTGGAGACTGCATTAGGGGCTGCGCAGCCCCTAACGGCCAAACACCACTGAAGTGGGGGACACTAATGTGCAGCTCTTCTTCCTGAGCTCTCCTTCACATGGAAGCCTGCTATAACTTTCACTTTTACAGGAACAGAAAAAAAACAAACAAAGAAACACAACAGCACCAAACTCCAATAGGTCAATGCTGACTGCCTCTGAAGTTTGCTCCCTCGTGTCAGAAGCCCAACAGCCCCAGGACTCAGGCCACTGCCACTCAGTCCTCTGCCCCTGATCCTAGCAGTTTGCAGTTGGACTACAGAGAAATGTAAACCTTTGTTCTCAAAGGCACACAGCTAATTATTTTGTGGTGCATTTAGGGAGTTAGGATGGAGGACGACTCTACCCAGTGTGATAAACAGCTGTTAGAACTCTCTCCCAGGAGGCAGAAACACCTACAGTTACTGTCATCTTCATGCTGGGCTGTAAGATTGCATGTGGTATTTCACAGAATCACACAATGATATGTGGTTGGAAAGGATGTCTGGAGATCATCTGGTCCAAACCCCCCCCCCGCCAAAGCAGGTCCAACCAGAGCAGGCTGCACAGAAACGTGTCCATCCAGGTTTTGAAGGTCTCCAGAGACAGAAACTCACACCACCTCTCTGGGCAGCCTGTTCCAGTGCTCTGCCACCCTCAGTGTAAAGCAGTTCCTCCTCATGTTTAGATGGAACTTCTTATGTTCAAGTTTGCACCAGTTTCCTCTTGTCCCGTCACCGGGCACCACTGAAAAAAAGACTGGCCCCATCCTCTTGACACCTACCCTTTAAGTATTTATAGATGTCGATCCCATCAACCCTCAGCTTTCTCTTCTCCAGACTAATTAGCAAGCAGACAAGGTGTATTTCATGCACCATCACAGTGGTAACTAGTGAGAAGCCCAAATACACATTACATTACAAGAGAAAATTCCTATTTGAAATAGGCCTTGTTCTGACAACAAGTCAAATGGTAACCAACAGTGTAACAACACTGCTGTACACAGCAAACTAGACAAACAGCATACTGACAAAGGGAGGTTTACTGAGATCTCTGAAAAAACAGAATTGTATTCAGCGTTTGAACACTGTACAGAAGCGGTACAGTGCAGCATCTAAGCTCTTTGTACTCCTCAGCTGCCCTGCTATCTTAGAAGTCCTTCAAGTACACGAAGACTTCTTACGTACCATCCGTGTGCAGAAGCCTGCAGTCCTGTCAGACCTCACATCAATCTTGCAGACTAGTGAAGAAGTTTGATATGCCAAGGGTAAGGAATTTATTTCCCCTCACTAAACTCTTCTTTCCAGTTCCTGCTGTGACACTACTTGACTGATATTTTGTTCTTTAGAAGTCTGGCTCTCCCAGTAGCAAAACCCCGAGATGCAAATGGCAGCTAAGTTCCACAGCCTTCTTTCTACCTGCTCAGCAATTCTGAAACATGGGGACAGACACCATGCTCTGGGGGTCTCACTCCTGCTACGTCTAAAGGTTACAGCTAGTTATGACAAGATATGCAATCTGTGTCCCACAATTAAGACACCTACAGCTGATTCAGTGGTTTCACATCCCAACCTGACAAAGGATTGCCACATACCCAAGAAGGTGCAGGGATGCATCTTAGCAGTCAGTTGACCTCACTAGAAGGAATACTATTTATCTTGTCTGGGACAGGAAGCTGACAGCCATGTGAGTCACCACACGCTACTCAAACCTTTCTGTGGGGCAGTACAGGTATAGGCTGTGATGGCAACAGCATCTCACCTGAAGGCTGGTAAACATTGCTCATAACTGAGCACAGAAGGTCTTAGAAGCATGAAGATGGCAAATCAGACCTGGGATTTCTACTAAAGGAACAAAAGAGCATTAATGTTCTTCTACAAGTTTGAGGCCTCCCTGAATAAAGCTGAATGCAGCTCTGGTCACCCGTTTTGAAAAAGAATACAGCTCATATCAGTTTGGGTACAAAGAGGGGCTAGTAAGATGACAAAGTGAACAAAGAGCTTAATTTTACTCAAGAACAATTAGAAAAGCTTGGCTGCTTTGGCCTAGAGCAAAGAACATGTATCTATAGATAGGTCAGAATGAGACAATTTTGTGCTAAAATGCAACCTTGGTATGGCACCAGAGATAAACTCAACTGCTCATTAATAAATTCAAACTGGAAATCAGAAGTTAGAGCATTTGCACTGGTGTCTAGAAAATTAGTCACTGAATGCTCATCCTTAACAGGTCCCTTCCAGACTTATTATAATCTCAAATGAAAGCTTGAAGTGCATTACTTCACTAAGCCTCACTTGTTCCAAGCAACAAATCAGTGTCAAACAGAAGGGGGTTTTGTTTGGGGAGAGACTAATTTCCTTTCAAAAACCATCACTCAGAATCATTCAACTATTTAGAGGAGAAAAATCAAAATGGGAAACTAAAAACCTCAGTTTTGCATTAATTTAGTGCCAACCACCTCTTCTGCCAATAGGTCTGTTGTTCACAGAAGGACACGTTGTTCCTTTGATATCAAGGGAAGGACCTTGATATCAAAGACAATCATAATAAGATTTGAAGAACACTCTTTTTTTTATTTTTAAAAATCTGCCTTCGTTTGGCCATGCTATAGGTTTTCTTTGTCTTGATACCAATTATTCTCCTTCCTGGGACCAAGATGGGATGGTAGAGGAAGCCAAATCAAACAAGAAATAAGAGCCACAGCATCGTGCTAGAGTACAGGAACAGCGTACGACTCCATGCTATGCCAGTTTAGCACACCACAGACTATTTAATAGCCAAAGCCTTCAGAATCAAGTTGCAGACAGTTTCAAACCCAACTAACAATGCATGGTAGACCGGCTTTTAGAACTATAAAACAGCTGTGGCTTCCCACTGAACTTCAAGAGGGGGCTAAGCATACCCAAGAAAGTACTAGCCTTCTTTGTTTGTGTACCTTGGTTTCTTTTGCCCTCAAGTAGGTGATGTCCATAGCAGACAGTAGAACCATGAGTTCATCAAAGAAAAGGAACATACAACACATAGAGAGGGTATGTTAGCTATATTAAAAAGATATGTCCTAGTTCTGGTAATGGAACAGTATTAAACAACTTAATAAAAACAAAATGTTTGTGTTGACTGACCTACCCGGCCCTTTCAAGTCAGGCAACACCTTTCATCTTAATAGCTCTTCTGCCTAACAGTGCTGAAATGACTAAATGTGGCTCACTGCATGATGTGTGTGTACAGGAAGCCTTCATATGTTCCCTATGCTGCCAGAGAAAAAGAGCAATAAACCCACAGCACCCTTAGTTTCAATCTGAGTGGTTAAAACAAGCATAATCCCACTGTCATAATCACAGCCAAGGATATGGAGTCAGTCACAGGCCCGGAGCCTTCTGCCAAATTTCAGAACAAAGATTGACTTGGGAGGCTCCTTTAAGCACCCACACACAGGATTACAAGAATGAAGGCTGCATGCAGCAGCAAACTCAACACTGACTACTGCACCCACGCATGTCAGGGAAGACCCATCCCAAATGCCAAGGTTGCCTCTTCTGCATGCTTGAAGGAATGCAAGACAATTGGTAACCATGCTCGGGTGACCTCTGAGGGACACAAGGCATTTCTCACAGCAGAGCTGAAGCAGTGCCAGCAGCTTACCTAGCAGTGTTGAGGCCGCCTCCACAGCACCATTGTAGATCTCTGTGTTGTGAGAAGGCAGCACCATCTCCCACAGGCCCTGAGCGTAGTTGATAACCTGGAAGTAGCCACAGGTGGACAGTGCCCACCACACAGACCAGCAGAGCATGGTGCGGGAGGAGTAGCACTGCAGGAAGTCCTGCCAGAGATCTTTGAGCACCTTCACAATGTCTACTTTCTGCTCCTGCATAGACTGGAGAAGAGAGAGAAACATTAGTCTTTGTTTAAAAATACTTCATACTGCTCAGCAGTGTAACGTGACCACTCTTTCAAGCAGTCTGATCACTGGCAAGTGACAATACTGCTCTTGGACACAAACCTCTACAGAACAATGAATAAAAAGCTTCCACATCCCACGGTCCCTCCACCTGAACCAGTTGTCCCCGTACATGCAGAGGAAGGGTTCAGCCCCAAGCACCCCTTCGTCTCTGTCTCTCTCAAGCAGAGAGCAGTGACTGCTAGATGTTAGTTACTACACGAGTAAGGGTACCAGAGAGGAGACACAGGACACAATATCCACTTTAAAAGACAGGACCAGAAGTCAGTCATTCAAATCAGAGGCAAAAAGCATTACTGACACTCTTCAGCCCTCATCCAAATTCACCCATATTTGGCAATGCAGTGAACGTGAAAGCCACCTGATATTTTCCCCCAAATAAGTTAATTTTCTTTAGTACCAGCATTCAGGGCTTGTAAACATTCAAAGAAGCCATCCCATTACACCCTACTCTACTACTGTTAATGTTCACCAAAGCTCCAAGAAGGTGAGATATGTTGCCTGCTGATCTGAAGAGAAACAGAAGCTCCTTCTACCAGGTGCTGCGATCACAAACGGCAGCTCCTGTATACACAAGTGCTCTGACAAATAGCATAAGATAAAGATGAAGCTTGCCCCTCCAAATCTTTCTAGAAGGAGCACAGAAGGGGGTACACCCATGAAGTGGTTTGAAAAGAAACAGAAAAGAAGATTTGTATTAGATGTATGCACACATCTGCATAGTCTTAGTAGGCAAGCAAGACCCTTCTTGTGTAGGTCAGAGCAACTGTTATTTCATGTGACACTGGGCAGAGCGAAACTAGCACCCGTGAACTTGAATTCCCTGCAGGCAAACATACAGCACGGTCACAGGACTGAGCTATTACATATTGTGCTATTCCACACCAGTTCTGGAGCAGCTTCCAAACAGCAGCAGTAACTTTGGGCTCTTGGCGGTACACCTTTTTTCCTGGGGAGATTGTGCAGTGTGCAGCTGGGAAAGACTATTCTCCACAAACAATAAAAGTAATTTTAAGGTGTTCCTGCTAAAGCCTCCAAAGACCATCACCTAACTCTGTCCTGAACACCCTTTTTTCCACCCCTCGAAGTGTCACTGATTTCTGAGCAACTTTATTAAACAGAGTCTCACTGGTGCTTTGCCAACTGAGGCCCATTTGCTCTGCATGTGGGTGCTGTTCCTCCAAAGCCCAACAGAACAACTTGAGAAGAGGCCAGCTTGCAGCAAGGCAAGTTTAGCAACGTAACTCCCACACCAAAGGTTTCACATGAAGCTCAGGATTCAGGTGCAGGAAAACCAGGGAAAGGAACCGTCACGTACGCTGCAAAAACTGATCTGCCACGTTCAACCCAAGCACGTGCCTGATAAAACTCACTGACCCTCCCTCCCCCCACCTGGCAATGCTTCTTCAGTACAATTATTTGTACGGCCACTTGTTTACGCTCAGGAGATGTGCCTGCTGTTACTTTAGTAAGAAGAACTATCATCACACACCAATGCTTCTCAGCTTTTATCACCTGGTATAACTGAACTCTGGATAGTTATGCACGCGTACCCGCTCCTTCTTTTAAGGTTTTCACCATTAGTTTGGTACCACCCTTGCTCTCACAGGATAAGAGTAAGGTAAACAAAAGGGACAGGTAAAGTGCTATTAATACCTTAGTCATTATCGGTACAGAATTTGTCTTAACAAATACCCTTCAGTATGCAAGTATAACATGGTTAAAGATACTTTTGCTCACATGAGACCAGGCTGGATGGAGCAGGATTAGGTCCCTGGAATGTTAATACCTTTAATTCCCAGCTGTAGCCAAAGGAAGCTGAAAGCAGCCCTGGATGCTGCCTCCCCCAGCTGAGGTAACTGGGGCTTACTTCTTAAGTGAAATACCCATTACCTGACTAAACCAATAGCCACACTGACCTTCTGGCTTGTTCTCAGAATGAGCGCAACCAAGGAGCAAAGCTGACCTCTCCCTGGGGCCCTGAATCCCCACCACCACGACGGGCTCTCTGTACATCTGCATGACCTGGAGCAGCGTGGCAGTGACCTGCCCAGCAAGCAATTACACACACACATCAGGCCTCAAAACCAGAGGCTGACCCCTCATCTCCTCATGGGACCCAACACATCCCACCATCAAACAAGGGGACCTGGACGCTTGTTTCCTTACAAGTGACTTTGTTAGAGGTTACATAGCCAGCAAAAGCTACAAGTCAGGGCACTGCCTTGGTACTCTCATGGGCTATGTTAAACTATTATTATGCAAAGGTGTTGCCTGCAATTTATCCGTATTCTGTCCATCCATAACTAATCAATATCAGCCTTATCAGCTCTCGAGGACTACTGCATTTTCCTTTCCAGACCAGTTTCCTTCCGGGATCATCAGATAAAGCCCAATTACTGCACAACTTACACTGGACCAGGTTGCCCAGGGAGGTGGTTGAGGCCCCTTCCCTGGAGATATTCAAGGTGAGGCTCGACAAGGCCCTGGGCAACCTGGTCTAGTTGGGGGTGTCCCTGTGACTGCGGGGAAGTCAGACTAGATGAGCTTTGGAGGTCCCTTCCGGCCTGGAGGATTCTATGAACTTGCACAACAGCTAAAGTAACAAGTATTTTCAGAATACAAGTGCAGGAAGAATCACCTCTTTTATGTAAGTCACAGGGTATATCCAGAACCACACATAGAATTTAGACATAAAAGCAATTTTTAGTGCCCCAGAAACATCCCTTCTGTTGTACCGCTGAAAGGGAATTTGACACCCAGAGAATTTTAATGACAGCATTGCAATATATGCAAAATGACCTCATAAATCTAAGGAACAGCCTGTCATGCTTAATCAGCAGAGAGAAGCCAGGAATAAGTCTTCCTGCACTATAGATAAGAAAGCAGGATAAGCAAAATAATACTTTTCATTATTGTATATTACATCTTTACTGCTATATGCATCTATGTATGCATATATATACACACATGTATGTGCCTGACAGCCACATCAGTATTGCATCTCCTACCTGTGCAAACCCAGGACACAACTCACCTGTTTCTCTCCTGAATGACCTTCCCCGTTTAAGGGCACTTTTGTCTCATCCTCCCATCCAGGGGCACTCTGCACGTTGGGATGATCTTGGACAGCCGATCCATTTTTACAGTCCATGACCTTCATTTCCCAGCTGAGCTGCTGACTTGGGACGTGGTGAAAGAAAAGGCTTTTTTGTGGCATCGGCAGGAACCACGCTGTGCCGAAGGCGATGGATATGCTAGTTAAGGAGATAACGTTCAGGCTGAAGAGGGACCACCCTGCTACCGACACAAGGACCTGGCCAGACACCGAGCCCACCGTGTAGCCCACCAGGGTGGCGCTCCTGCAGTAGCTGGTGACCTTCTGGTACAGGTTCACGTTGACGACGCTGTAGATGTAGGAATAATAGGCGATGTCAGTGGCAGTCCCCATCCCATAGAAAAACTCCAGGAACTGGATGGCCCGCAGCCCCTGGGCGTACAGCAGCATGAACCAGGTGACGATGAGGCTCAGGCCTTGCAGCAGGACCACGGGCTTGTACCGCAGGTAGTCCGTGGCCAGGAACACCGGGAACAGCAGCGCCAGGTAAGAGTAAGTCCACACCGGGTAAATCTCGTTGAAGACCTGGGGGAGAGAAGAGCCAGCGGTAAACCCACGTACTGCACGGAAAGCACAGCCGTCCGTGGCCGAGGTGCCCCGGGCTGCGGTACCTGGGTCTCGGAGAGGTTTTTGTCCGGCCCCAGCAGGTACCGGGTGAGGAAGGGCTCCGAGGGCCGCACGCTGCTGAAGAAGCC
>VZRU01008869.1:506620-574507 GCA_013398155.1 Pedionomus torquatus
GGGAAAGCAGTACTGCACTGTATGAGAACAGAGAAGACAGTGTAAAATCCAAGCTATTGAGGCCTGCAGAAGCCTTAGGAAAAACAGCAGCCATCTCTCCAACGTATATAGGAGTCATTAGGACGCAGGTTGCTACCAAAAACCTCTGGCAGAGAACTTCCCTTATGCCTTGTATACTACAGCAGGCCCTGCATTTGACACAACGCAGGCTGAAGCACACAGCCACAGGAAATAAGGCATTACTGGCTGAATTTGTGGAATGACTTGCCAGAGGATATCAGCTTAACTCTTGGCCTAAGACAGATCATGTTGTACAGCAATATAGACTTCCATTACAAACATAACGTTTAAAAACACATGGGGAAAAAATGGAAAAGTCACTTACATCTGCTAAACAAGGGGCACTGGTGGACAAACTTTCATGGGAAGTGCTAAAAGAGAGCACAGTAGCAGTGTTACAAAGAAAAGCAAGCAGTGGGTCAAGCAGACTTACCATAGAATTGTTTGGATGGAACCTTAAAGATCACCTAGTTCCAGCCCGGCTGCCATGGGTAGGAACACCTTCCACTGGACTAGAACTTAGGAGAAACACATGTTATACTTTTATTAAATGTAGAAGCACATAGGCCAGTCTGAATTAGTTGGTACTTTAAGATGTATCTAGGCCACAGTGGGCTTAACATAGTAGTGCTCCCATTAGGAACGGTATTACAGATGTGCCCAGGAACCCTGAGAATGATCCCATGGCCTGTTTTGGAGGGTGATCTACAAACACTCAAGAAGATGGAGTCCCTGCCTGGAGGAGATTATTGTAATTAAAGCATGATGCAAGTACTGGGTGTAACAAATGGAGAACGGGGCTTAACGATGATAGAAAAGTGTAGGTGGAGAAGCTGGTTATGATGCACAGCTACTGTGAATAAACATAACCAAACAAAACATAGGAGTGAGAGAAAAAGGAGGAATATTCAACACTGATTAAGTGGAATGAGTGACTCATGCAAAATGGCAGTTTGTCACCCCAGGACAGCGTTGCATCTCATTTCTAAATAGTAACAGGTGCTAAATAGTAACATATCAATAGTCTTCCTTAGAACATATATGGCCGTGTGCATGGCCTTTACCTCCTCCTTCACATACAGATCTTTTCCTACCATGAAACTCCTTGTGAGGCTGCAAACTCTCTTTTTGCCCCTTGGCACAGTCCTAAAATTCTGATCAACCCATCAGTGTTCAGGACTGTTTCAGGGGGTGCTGGAGAGTGTTCAAAAAGTTGTGAGTGAGCTATGCAACCTTTTGAGTAGCTAAACTGTAAGCAAAAGGTGTGCTTACTGATTCACTTAAGCCTGCCTGAATTGGCTTTAGACTTTACTGAGCAGTCTGCACAAACCTGGCCGAGTACTGGACTAACACACCAGGATGTGAAAAAACTACTGTGGTGTGTGCTGCTGTCAGTAACTACTTTAGAGCCGCTCTACTGTCTTTACATGTACTTATAGAGTCATAGAATGGTTAGAGTTGGAAGGGACCTTACAGATCATCGAGTTCCAACCCCCCTGCCATGGGCAGGGACACCTCCCACTACAGCAGGTTGCTCAGAGCCCCATCCAGCCTGGCCTTGAACACCTCCAGGGATGGGGCAGCCACAACTTCTCTGGGAAACCAGTTCCAGTGCCTCACCACCCTCACAGGAAAGAATTCATTCCTAACAACCAATCTAAATCTCCCCTCTTTTAGTTTAAACCATTACCCCTTGTCCTATCACTGCACTTCCTGACAAAGAGTCGCTCTCCTGTAGCTCCTTTCAGATATTGGAAGGCTGACAATAAGGTCTCCCTGGAACTTTCTCTTCTCCAGACTGAACAGCCCCAGCTCCCTCAGCCTGTCCTCATCACATCCTCATACTTCCATCTCACTTCCAATCCAAGTGCAGACACAACCAGTTTCACAACTTCTGCTTGAAGGAGTACAGCCGCCATCCCTGGAAAACAAAAGGAAACACTTAGCAGCACCTAAGCAAGTAAAGCACAGGCCTTCACACACAGCCACCCACATGCTACTGTAGATGGTCAGCTTTGGGCAGCCTGAGGCCTCCTGGAAGGTGGAACAAGCATTAGAGGGCAGCAACTCCATTATAATGCTGTTTCAGGCTACAGGCAGTTAACTTTTGACCGTAGGATCAAAAAGCCAGTGCAAAGGCATCCACGCAGATTGTGAGTGAAGAAATCATTGGCCAAATGTGAATACTCTGAACTCTGGCACCACATTTCTCACTCAGTCCAAAAGAGCTTATGTTTGCAAACCTTTATGTTGTGATACGCATCTTTACTTTTTAGTTGGAGAAAACTGCAGGAGTTTTTGCTCTCCTTGTATATTTCACAAATAATTTCAATGCACACAGGATTTCATTCCACAGTGTGTGAAGGGTTTTGCAAGAATGGCTGTTGTAATTACAAATTCCCCAAAGCCTTGGCAGATTCAATCTAAGCTGGCTGTTTCATAAAATTGATAAAAATTTTGTTTTCTAGTCATCTGCGAGCTCACTAAACATCCCTTACCTTCAGTCTGGCAGACTCGGTACAGATATGTCTTCTTATCTTCCTTCCTGTAAACACGGGATGCAGAAGTCACTCCCCCCCAGTTGCATTTGGAAACACTCCACGTATCTGGTCTGGCTGAGATAGAGTTAATTTTCTTCATAGCAACCTGTAATCAGTGCCCTGCTTTGGATCTGCGGCTAAACAGCCTTGATAACATGCCTGTGTTTTAGCCGTTGCTGAACAGTGTTTGCACAGCACCAAGGCCTTCTCTTTTTCCCACCCTGCCCCACCAGTGAGTAGGCTGGGGGTGCGTAAGAGCCTGGGAAAGGACACAGCTGACCCAAGGGATATCCCAGACCCTATGACATTGCCCTCAGCGAGACAAGCTGGGGGAAAGGAGGAGAAGAAAGGGGGGGATGTTGAGAGTTATGGCGTTTGTCTTTCCAAGTAACTGTTAGATGTGCTGAGGCCCTGCTTGCCATGCAGTGGCTGAACGCCTGCCTGCTGATAGGAAGGGGTAGAGGAAATCCTTATTTTGCTTTGCTTGCACATGCAGCTTTGCTTCATTTATTAAACCGCCTTCGTATCAACCTGCTAGTTTTTCTTGCTTTTGCTCCAGTTCTCTCCCCCAGCCTGCTAGGGCAGAGCAAGCAAGCGACGGAGTCAGAGCTTAGCTGTCAGCTGGGGTCAACCCACCCCAGCCCTTTTTGGTGTTCCACGTAGCACAAGAGGACTTTGAGATCACAGCACCTGATCAGAGCCTGCTAGGTGGAATTTATAGCTGTTAAGCCGCCAGTCAGCAGGGTCCTGCGCTTGCTTGCCTTACTATATATTAGAGCCTGGTACTTGTTAGCGGGTGTTTCAGACTTTTGCTGTCGATTTTGTTGTAGCACTTACCACCTTACTCTGCTGTGCCAGGGAACATTTAATTAAGGGCAATGGCCACATGCCTAGGCTGGCACGTGGCCCAGACGCTGCTGCTGATGTTGTGCTGGACATACTGGAACAACAGTGCCACGGGGTAAACTTTTGTCAAGGACTCCCCCACCAGCCGCCTCCCAGTGAGTAGGGCTGGGGTTAGATGAGAGGTTGGGCAAGGAACACAACCAGGACAGCTGGTCAAAGTCCTATCCATTAGCCAGTAGAAGTACAAATCTCCAACTTGTAAAATTGATGCAGATGTATTGAGTCACGTTCCTGCAGTCAATTTTGCATTTGTCTAACTTCACATAGAATCATATGTATATATCTAAAGAAGTAATTATTTAGAATCTTTAAGATCATGACCTCCTTAAACATAAATAGTTTAGCACTTACCACACAGAATCCTGGTTCTGCTGAAGTTAGCAAACATCTATTATCTCTTTTCTAGGGTAAAACCTGAGTCCAAAGTTTACAATTTTTTTTTTTNATAGGGCTTGTATTGAAATTTCATGGCTGTATCAAACAAAAATAAATGAAGCACCAAAATGTTAAGAAACCAATCTTCGAAGATGACACACAGTTTCACCTCTTGAATTTAATTCTAATTAGCACTGAAAATCCCCATCAAGCTGAAAATTTTACTTTGATGATGCAAAATTTCACTAATTTGTGAAGGCAAATATACAAAATAAAATGTTATTTTTTTCATGCTACAATATTGACTTTATTTTCCAGTGAAAAATGACAACAGTTTGTGACAGTAAAAAAAAGAAAATATCTGTTTATTTTTTACAGTTTTTTCACTCCTGTTATATACTTTCATTTTGAAATGCATGGTCTGTAAGATAAAAGAATTGATAAACTACTGAAATAACTTTGAACTTCATATAGTGTTATCCAAGACAAGCTACTTTGAATAATCCACCCTGCTGAATGGTACCTAGTGTGAGAAGTGGGAGATCTGCCACCAAACAATTTACAGGATAGAAGCCAAAGACACTACTGAAAGCGTAGCTAAAACTCTGCTGGAATAATGAGTTCATGGACTGTGTATATATTTTCACTAGATGCAGTCATCCTGGGGATGAAAAAATAAAAATAAAATCTATTTATCTTTTATGCAGAAAGGTAGTTCCATTAATGAAAACACTGCCAGAGATAAATGGTAAAGATGCCCAGTTTCCTTTAGCCCCCCTCTGCCACCACCAGGTTGTATTCTCACTGAACAGCTACAGTTCTCAATGCCTTCCTGTTCAAGGAAGCTCCCCTTTCCCATGCTCCAAAGTTTGTATAGGACAGAATGTCAGGAGTTCTGGATTTTCACTTTGGTTTTACCGTTGCCATTCCATAAACTGCCATAATCCAGGTTAAACCACTTCCCTTCTCATTTCTTGGAAAGAAGCATATTGCCAACTCTTCCTTCCTTGCCGGGACACCAAAGACGAATTATATGAAATCCACAGCATTTCAGCTGTGCTGGGCGCATAAGACCAAATCAATAATGCAAACCAACGTTTTCAAAAAGGGGTTGCACATGCCTCAGCACTGGGATGTGTTTTGCCTTTGTTGCAGTGCAGATGAAAAACACGTGATGGTGAGGCCATCCCTACAATCATTTCTTACCAAGGCATTGCTGGAATGCAGCACACAGCTCTGTATTTACATTGGTTTTCCCTCTCAGCCCTACATATAGAGAACATCCATCTGTTGTAGCTGTGTATTCCTTCTCTGTGCTGCTGAAGCATTACAAAAATGGAGATAATCAAGGCTCAGTATTAAGGCCAGGGTCTCCATCCCTCGGGAGTTAGAACTTAAAATTAAGTAAAAAGCAAGAGTATTGGTTAGAAGGTAGAACTGATAATACAAATCAGAAGGGACTGCCATTTCTTCCTAGAGAAAATAAGCTGTTTTCTAAGGTGTGTATTTGTAGGAATGAAGCATTTGCCAGAGAAATCTCTCTCAATTCTTGCTGGCAAAACATTAAGGTCCTTTAAGGACACGTCTGAACCACTACGTATGATTGTTCTAACGGTTTTAAAAATTATTGTTCTGCATGACAATTGACAAAAGGTTAAGAGCTCCCAGGCCTGTCAGTCCTTTTCACAGCTAGACCCCCACCAAAATCACAGCCATAGAGTTCTACCCGAAGGGCAATACCATGATACCATGTTCTTGGAACAATGCGGATAAACCTGGACAGGATGGGTGGGTTAAAGAAATGCTTGACGTGTCCACTGCTGTTTTCATTACCCAAGAAAACCTGCAAATACACAAACACACAATTAGTTAAAAGGCAGTACTTTTAAAAAAACCTGCTTTTTCTTTTTAAAATTGTTCCAAGTGTTGCATTACCCATCCAAGGTAGATGGATTGGCACATTTCTTATTTTCCATAAGACCGCATCCAGTCTCTTCCTAAAATGCTGGGTCAGAAGTAATTTGTTCAGATTCAGATATTGCTGGCCTGAACCAAACAGCCTCTGTTTCCACTCTAATTTGGATGGACTGATTCTCCTCCCCCTGCCCCCTCCCGTCTTTCCTTATATTACCCCTGCTACAGGGGTAATATGGTGACACGCTGATATGGGCAACAATATAAAGTACTGTGTCTGCTCTGTGGGTACATGGAGCCCTCCAGCTCTGCTACAGCAAAACTGCTCCCCAATATTGATTTCACTATAAAATCAAGGCAGAAGAAAGAGCTGAAAAGAGGCCCTGGGCCATTTTTCGATCAAATGAATGTCCTCATGCATTCAAATTAAATGTCCTCCTTTACAGTGTCAGCTCCTTCCACGACAACGTTAAGTACATTCTCTACAGACTTGGAGTTCTTTCTTTCTATTACTGTTAATTCCTACAGTCAAAATGAGGTGGATATCATGACATTATCTGTAGTAACCCCAGCTCGCTAGCATTTTAAAGTCCTGTGAGACTGTCTATCTCTTTGGCTGGTTATTCTGCCCAAGCAATGATACAAATGCCTGAGCAGAGTATGATACCTTTGCAACTGAGCTTGAACCATCTGTATAGGATTTCCACTCTGATCCTTGATCACTGTATAGGATAACAAAGGTTTTCACAAAGTTTTCAGCAGTTATGGACTTCACCCCCTGGGTAGCAATAGCAGTTATCTTCTTAATTGTGAGGAGATCAATTTGCAGCCACTGCTGGCTGTTGTTCAACTACAATTGACAAAAAGAGTTGTCTGTTAGCAAACATGTCTGTAGCTGTATTTGCTTAGTGAAAAAATCCTGTTTAAGGGCAGTAAAAACTGCATCAAAATGCATCATAACTGTATCAAAGACCAGAAGTGTAAAGCTGAGGCAAAAGTCACATGCATTCTTGGTGGCTTAACTTCTTCACTGCAGGTAGCGTATTTGGTGTCTCAAGATTTCCACATTAATTTCCAATACATAACAAAACATAACACAGCTTTATCTCCAGTACTAAAATGTAACACATGATACTAATAAAAAATGCTTATACAGAACAGTAGCTTCCAGCAAATCTCAAGGTGTTTTGTAAATAAATGCAGCGCCATTTTGAGGAGTCAGAAGTTCACATGCCTTGCAGAATGTCATTCACCCCCAGATCCACTAAGCTACACTGCCTATAAGGCGACCCGTGAAGGTTTTTTTAATCTATTGGAGCCAAGTATTCAAGTTGCATTCATCTCCTGAAATTAAAAGGGTTATTTCCGCAGGGAAGTGCTGCAGAGTTTGGCCCAAAGGACGTATCTCTCAAAATATGCTTTCACTGCTGCTGCCAGAAGTTAAACAAATTTTCTACTGGAAAAGCTGAACAGGCTTCTTCCCAAAGAATGGCTAAAAAGCTGTGAAGTAACCCTATCACACTTGGTGCTCAACACAGTGCGCAGGAAATAAATTTGTGCACACAGGCAGCACAAATTTATTAACTGTAGCTGTCCTGGTGTTGTCCTTGTTTTTCCGAGTTGTTACCTTGGCTCGCCAGGCATTAATCTTTCCTTTCTGATTGAGACGAGCAAGTGAAGGATCCCATGTGTTAAACCAGGATGTCTTAACAGACGAGGCTATTATCTGGCTATTCTTGATCTCTCCATTTTCCATTCCAAGTGGCAAAGAGCAACCTGTTAAGAGACGCAGCATGTTATTTCCACTTAATTCAAGTAGCCACAGCCTAAGCAACAATGCTGGAATTGAGAACAACTGCAATTTTAGCTTCATTTAATATACTAGGTAAAAAGATTTGCCAGAAAGGAAGCACCAGCACATGACACATTCTTACCATCTACTTCACAGCCCAGAAGCTCCATGCGAAGAGTAGGCCTGTTGTAGGCCTCAGTTGGGTAGACTCTGACGTACCTAGCAATAATAGGGGGGTCAATGATGTTCTCTTTTATCCCATAGCCATCAGAGTTACCTTCAAAAATCTATTGAAAAGAAAAAGAAACAAATATCCACATATAGTTAATGAAATGCAAACACACGCTTGGATGCTGAAAACCTGCTCTGTTACAAAAGTAGTCTTTTTTATGCAACTGACCCCATCCACAGTGATGGATTACCCAATGCTGCAGGGCAACTTGAAATATTTCATGGTCCTGTCTTAGCATATTTGGAAGCACCTGAAGGCATCAGTTTAAAAAAGCAACCCGTTTCTATGCACTATATAAGTCTGTAAGAAGACATTAGTAAAGAGGCAAAAGGAGAGGTAAGAGACAACAGGTTTTTGAGTCAGGAGCTGTATCATAGAAAACTCAGGGTAAACTGGAGGGAGCTGTAATAGGTAGGGAGGGCTGGAGTGGTTGGGCATAAAATTAAAGTCTTGCAGGGCATGGCCACACTTATCACACAGGCCTTCTGCAGGCAATGCAGAGAGTTTAACATTCAACTGTTGCGATAACAGGAAGGGAGGGAGAGGAAGGAGAATTTAGTTCCAAATAAGGTAGGGCTCAATTTTGAGTTCAGTTTTCTTCTTGCTTCAAGAAGCAGACATGGGCTTAGGAAATAAAAGTCAAGAGAGATGCCTGTGAGAAAGCCAGACTCTATACAGTCAAGGTCACAGGGCCAATCTAAATGCCAATCTAGAAGGTTCCTCACCTTATAATTGTCTTCTGATCTGAATTTAATTAGATTGGTAAATGCCCTTTGGGGCATCAAGCTGTATTATTAAATTTTTGAAGGTCATAATTTTTTCCACCATCTCTGAACAGAAAGCCGTCACCTCACTGCATCATCCAATGATGCTGCCTAGGGTGTCACAACCCCTGTGGCACATACAGACCTTATGTGCTGGGGAGCTGTCTCCTTTGAAGGTGCTCCACTTCCGTTTGTCTTGGCTGTAAACAATAAAGAACTTCTGGACATACAACGACTTTAAAAACTGCTTGGCTCCCTGTGTTTGTATCCCGGTTAACAGAACTTGTCTTTGAAAGTCCACCTATAGGAAGAGCAAACGTGTTTATAAAGCAAATAATACACAGTGAAACCTGTTTCATTCTTTGGCATCTACACAATGATAGCCCTGTACTTTAAAACCCACAACACTAACACTCTTCAGAGAGGAATACAAGCAGATGCCAGAGTCCAAACTAATGCTGTCTCTCTCATTTCATTTGTGTATTTATTTGTGTGTGCATTTAATTTCAGAGGCCATTTTTCAGTGTTCAGCACAGCACCACAAAGACACCTCAAAAGTACGTGCGTCTCAGTGTTAGGCAGAAGTCTGCTATCCTCATTTTACAGACAGGCAAAAGGAGTATAGAGAAATTTAAGGCTCATGTTTTCATAAGTTGCCTCTAGTTCTGGATACCAATGCTGAAAGAAGGGATATGATGTTCTGAAGTGCTGAAAAATCACCACTCCTTCTGATACCAGATCCAAAAACTTACCATAAAAAAATCAAATCAGCAAGGTGCTCCTATCAGCAGTGAAACTCATTCTTCAAGATTTGCTCTCCACATCTCTCCAAACTTTACTGCACTGGCCCCAGCTTCTCACTATCATGCCCTTTATCAAATCCTTGCTCTTCCCAACATTTTCCAGTTCCACATCAGGTCCCCTAACCTTCTCCCCCTACTCTACCCTCCACTAACTTGCTAGCATGTCAAATGTTAGTAAGATAAACGTACCAGCCACCTATTGAACTTACACTGCAACACCAGTTTAAGTCTTCCTTTTCTCAATTTTAATTTTAATGATATTTTTTGATATTTTTAAGAAAACAACTATCTTAACCAATTTGCACGCAAATTTAGGGATATAGTGCAAAAATGATTAGGATGGAAGAAAAATGAGGAAGAAGTGAAGTGACTGAATAACATAGTGCTTGAAGGGATAATTATAAGCCTAATTTCTCTGCAAAGCCACAATGTACTATGTCAAACTGGACATAGAAGCATCCAAAACAAACAAATACAACAGTATCTGAAGCAATGTTTGAGAATATTACACTTTAAATGATCACCTAACAAACATAAATAAATACTGTTAGGTAGACAGAGTAATAGAAAGAATAATACCATTTTCCTACAAAACAATTATGGTTTAAAATGTGAGGGTAACTGTCCAGTCAACAGGTCTCAACGGCAGAAGAGACTGGGTTACTTCAGGGAAGGTGGACAGTTTATGGAATCACTGATCAAGCTTGCTGCATCTTTTCAGTTTTCCCCAGCACCCTCTGCAACAAGAACAAGTGAAGCTTGACCTTTTAAAACAAATTGCAGGAAAATCACAACACCAGATTGTAAGGCTATACCCAGGCTCAGTGCTGGCCAAGCACATGTTGTACCAACCATACCTGGATCCAAGGGAGTTGTTCTGTTCTCATGGTAGTGCTCCAAGCATTGTATGTTCCAGTATTGTTTAGTCGGGCTAACTTAGGTTCCCAATAGTCTAGACAGAAAATATGAATAAAGTAAGAATTTAAAGAGAAGTGCTGGAAAAAATGGAAGCTGTAACTAGCTACTGATGTGGAGTGCTTCAGTTCTTTTCCAATTTGTTTTGGGGAAAACCCCTCAAGCAGCAGACTCTAAAACTATCCAGGATAATTTGGACATTGTCGACAACTCAAAGTCAGCTGTCACCCTGCAAAGCTTTATAGTTGTCAGAATTACTTTAAAAATAGCAGACTTTTATGTAATGTACTGTCTACTGATTTAGAACCAGGGTCTAGAGTTTGCTAAACAAGTTAGAATCATAGAATGGTTAGTTTTGGAAGGTACCTTAAAGATCATCGAGTTCCAACCCCCCTGCCATGGGCACTGACACCTCCCACTACAGCAGGTTGCTCAAAGCCCCATCCAGCCTGGCCTTGAAAACCTCCAGGGATGGGGCACCTACAACTTTTCTGGGCAACCTGTTCCAGTGCCTCACTGCCCTCACAGGAA
This sequence comes from Pedionomus torquatus, assembly GCA_013398155.1. NCBI lineage: Eukaryota > Metazoa > Chordata > Aves > Charadriiformes > Pedionomidae > Pedionomus > Pedionomus torquatus. The sequence continues at coordinate 517,453 of VZRU01008869.1, forward strand.
AGAATTTCTTCCTAACATCCAAACTAAATCTCCCCTCTTCTAGTTTTAAACAATTACCTCTTGTCTTATCACTACACTTCCTGACAAAGAGTCCCTCTCCTGCTCTCCTGTAGGCTCCCCTTCAGATACTGGAAGGCTGCTATAAGGTCTCCCCGGAGCCTTCTCTTTTTCAGGCTGAACAGCCCCACTCTCTCAGCCTGTCCTCATAGGAGAGATGCTCCATCCCTCTAATCATCTTCGTGGCCCTCCGTTGGACCAGTTCTAACAGTTCTATGTCCTGTCTCTGTTGAGAACTCCAGAGCTGGACACAGGACTCCAGGTGGTGTCTCAAGAACGCAGAGTTGAGGGGGAGAATCACCTCCTTCGACCTGCTGGTCATGCTTCTTTTGATGCAGCCCAGGATACGGTTAGCTTTCTGGGCTGCCAGTGTGCACTGCCGGTTTTAGCCACCGGTGAGATCAGACACAAAATGTGCTCTACAATCACGGCAGAGAGCTCCTCTCTGCATAAGGAGGTTTCCATATTAACAATTGATATCAAACATACATGACAATACAGCTTTCAAGCCTTCATAACACTGTAGTGGGAAATGAAGAAAGAAAATTTAAAAAATTGGTTTTCCAAAATAAGGAAGTTATTTGTTATTTCAAGGAAAAGAATTTGTGCTCCTGCAAGCTTGTAACCTGTATACTTTGATTAGCCACTGTCCATAGAGAAATTGACAGAATTTTACATCAAATGATCCCACTTTTATATCAGGAATAACCTTGATAAATCTAAGACTCCATCATTGCTCTGGATCTCAGGTTCCAAAATATTTTATAACATATACACTTTGTTCTGTCACATCTCATACCACATGCAAATCTCAAAAGCTTTTGGAATACTTACTGTTGATTTTCAAGCAGGGAACCCAAAAAATAAAAAGATAAAGCTGGATTTGTTCCAAGTCGTCCAGCAGGCCATGGACAGAGGACTCCCTAACTCTCAGGCTTGTGCTACTGGCAGTAGACCTGTGACTCTTAAAATACAATGATGAGGGCTATCTAGTACTTCACAGTCTGCTTATCACTGGAGAGCTTTTTAACCTGACAGTTGATTCACTACTGAGCTGATCTTGTACAACATACTATGAGACACCAAAAGAATACAGAACTGCAATGCTTCGCTGGAGATATTCAGGAGCACGCCTGGATCTTTTCAAGTATTCACTCACCTATATGATGTGAAGCATTGATTTGCGAATCGAGTACAACTCCACTTGCTAGACCCATTGGAACTCTGCACTCTAAAGAGAGCACATTAAGTTTGTTGTTAAAGAAAAGGAGAGCTATGCCAATATATATTCTGATGATATGTTCTAAGACAATATTGTTCAGAACAATTCTTAGTAATACCGTAACATCACCACTCTCTTCCCAGAGAAGGTCAAGTTATCTCTGCAATTTCTCTCAGCTGATTGATCCACTGGTCACTGTAAGGAAACCTCAGATTCAAAGCTACAGTTAAGGAGTAGAAATAGTTTGCTAAATAATTCAAAGGTTGTATGCTAGAGGCTAATCATCCTTTCTTCTAGAATAAATTTATAGTAACCACTCCACCCCCTCCTTTAAAGCATAGAGAATCTGCTTTGGGCTTTTGCAGAACAATCTCCCACATTTAGTGATCCTGAAGGGTAGTGATGACCTTATCAGCTTGACTCTCCCAGCCACAAAACATCTCAGTTCAGTACCTTTCTCTATAACCAAATAGGACGCCTGCATTCCTGCTTGCTGATATTCCCCCACTTCAGTGTCTAAAAGCCACCAGCCAGGTCTCTGTGGTTTCATTTCAATTGTTTTAAATGAGCCTTGAAAAAATGGAAAAGAAGTGTATCAGAAACATTAGTATTACAATGCTGATGTTAGCAAAGCTGGACATTAAACCAAAGACCATCCTATGATGCAATCCAGAAAAAATAACCTGATACATGTTGCAGAGAGAACAGTAACTACTGGTGTCTCAATCACATTCTCCTTAGCAAGCAAGTTCCAGCTGGAGACTGAGATTGGAATTAAGTGATCAGATCAAAACCTAACCCTTGCTGCTGGTGAAAAGTACAAAACCTTGGATGCTTATATGTAACAACAGGTATCTGCATATTAAGTACAGCACTGAGCTGTATCACGAATAGTACTGTTCAGTTTATTACATAGTGTAGGGATGTTAAATCCCTATGCCAATTATTGTTCTTGGTATCCAACAAACATCAGTGAGACTTCAGTGGTATTGAAGCCTGGGGACACATGAACAGGATGGCTGTGCTACTGTACACCTGTTATTTCACAAGGAATTGGTAGCTGACACTGTTCTGCTGACTTTCTTTTTCCAGTCCCAACCTTCACTGGTTGGCACCTTCCAAAGCCAAGCCCAGCACAATGACCTACTTTGAGGACAGGGAAAGAGAGTTGCACTAAAGAAGAGAAACCTGCTCACACCCACAAAACTGGTGAGTGGCAAGGAAAGTGCAAAACAGTAGGTAGTGCTGCAGACTACATGCTGCTGCTGTATTTTCCATATATATGCCTTCTCTTCTGAGAGGAAGACACTTGTCCAAGCACTTCAGTTTTGTAACTTTACTCATATGTGCAGTTTTAAAGATGTTGGCTTTATTTCCCCCCACCCACAGTGTTAAGTGAGGTGCAGAGTCATGATTTTCCCTCTGCCCATCATGGGTAAATGAACTATTAAGTGGCCTCAAACTCTTTCTTACTGTGCTCTGAAACCAACTTCTGTTCATTTACATTGGGTATGATGACGACAGATTGCAATGGTCACCCCTTTGAACTTACTCTGCTCTGATACTTACCTGGAAGGAGCGGGTATGTACCAAGCTGATGGTTTGGCTCTCCTTGTTCTATGAAGGTCTGTCCATGAAAATGAACAACGTGAATATCTTTTGGCCCGCCCATATTCAACAAATGCCATCGGACCAGTTCACCTTCATACATCCTCAAGCCTTGCAAATGGTAGGTAATCCCATTAATAGCTGAAAAAAAACCCACCCGAATCTTTAATAAGAAAAACTGCTCACAAAACTGGTCCCTTACAGTGTTAGAATGTAGTTATTAAAATGAGTAAAATATTTAATGAAGTGCTGCATTTGGGAAATACATCACTTTCTCAAAATGCTACATGCTTTGTGTACATCAATATGGAAAATCCAAGGGACCTCACCAGAGGATTTGAGCAGAGTTTGCTTGCAACACATAGCAGCCAGGAGAACAAGAAGATGTAAGAGATTAAATGTCAGATGGGAACACTGGGCCCAAAAGAAAGGACAGCTATTCAAAATGTGTTCTGCAGCTTACATTTCCACAGCTCTGCATCCAAAACTGACATCTTTAATTAATAAGTGACTTTATAGACCACATTTTCAAAAGGCAGATTCCACTTTTCAGTGTGCCTTTTCCAAATGTGATCATTTGTAGCACACAAGCATCACAGTTTCAAAGACAGAAACACAGTTTCACTACTAACCATTATTTCAGCCAAATAAAGGTTACTTTTGAACAGTCAGCCACTTATTTAACTCTAGATAACTAAATTCCCTGTATCCACAGAGGTATAAGAAGTGCTGTCCTACAGGTCTTCTGAATTCCTCTGTAGAACTAGTTGATTTGTCAAGTTACTAGAATATTTTCAAATTTCTTCCTGAAAAAATGGGGTTTGTTTTCTTTTTTTTTTTTTTTTTTTTTTTAAATACAGGGGTAGATGTATGTGAGTGTGAGAGACAAGTTTTCTGTTTAAAGTTTCAGTCTAATACATTCTTTCTTATTTTAATAACAAAATTCCAGTCAATGCTAACCTCAGTGCTAATCGTTACTAATAAAACTATGACTATTATGAATACAATGGAGAACAAGGAAACATTAACATAATTAACATGTAGGATTTACACATGTTCAAAGGCACTGTGAACTGAGATACCTCCCCCAACGGCTTTCCCTCTACCCCAATAAATTGAACACTTGGCAAAATGAAATAAGTACCATAGAATTTTTGGCATTGCTGCGTTTCTTGGGTCTTCTCAGTACAAGATCTTCTAGAACGTTTGTCAAAGTACCAGCTTTTCTCTTCGTCAAAGACCATGAAAAGCAAGAAAAAGTCTCGGGTCGATGAACTGCTGTTGTTTGACTTACTGAACGTTCCTTTTTGACAGATCAGTATTGGCCCAATCAAACCAGAGTGAATATCTTTCTCCTAGAACATAATAAACTCAGATGTAAATTGGATTTCACAAAAGATGTCACTAAAACATAGTATCCTGTAGAAATGCATCAGGCCCTAAAATTTTAAAGCACGGGCCAGAATTGCTGTTGCCTTGTATCTTTACTTTGTCCTGCTCAGTTTACCAAAATGTTCCTCAATTTGAATTCTTCAACAGCTTACATCCTCTTTTAACTGAGTACAAGAGATTAAATGTCAGATGGGAACATTGGGTCCAAAAGAAAGGCAAGCTATCCAAAGTATGTTCTGCAGCTTGCATTTCTACAGCCATACAGTAACATTATTTGGAGATATTCAAAACCCAATTGGATGTGGTCTTGGACAAACTAATTCTTAGCTGACCCTGCTTGAGTTGGGAGGTGGTGGACTAAATGATCTCTAGTGACCCCTTCCAACATTAATGTTTCTGTGATTCCGTGTTCAACGCCAGCAACTCTACCACTTACATTTTGATTTCCTTACCAGATTTAAGTCGGAGTAGTAGATCCAAGATCGACAAGCTGCTCCTGACTGCATGGGCCCTGATCGCCTGTTTGCATACCAGACATATGTATAGCTACTATTTGGCTGAACTGCATCATCCTTAAACCAAGCAGGAGATTCATCGTCATAAATGCTTCCCTCAGAGGACTTCTCATAGTAGAGTCCATGAGCATGGACGGAATATGGTCTGGATGCCAGATTCATAAAGTGGACCTAAAAAAAAAATAAAAGAAAAAAGATAAAAAGAAAAGATTTTGCTCAGCAAATTCAGACCTAAACCGAAGTACCCCAACAATACATTCCTGTGACCTTGAATCAGGGTTAAGGTTTGTATAACCATTACAGGCTACAAGGTGCATGGCAAAGCTATCAGGGATAGCTTTTGACATCTCCATGCAGAGTCACCCTCTTTGATGCAGGTTGACAATTAAAGAGTAGAAAGCACAGGTCTAACTCCATCCCTGAGTAAGGTTTCTAGGACTTTTACTGCTACCTTTCACACCTGGATATGTTTAGTTACAGCAAGCAGGGAGATGGGGAGTTTCTACCTCTTATGGGTTGCCGCATAGTCACACTAAAGAAGGGCACAAAACAGTAAGACTAGACTTCTGTACGTATCACTGTCACTGAAATCAATGCTTCTCACTTGTCCCAGAGAAGCACGATATGGAGGTTACTTATTTACCTTAGAGAATGATGCTCCCAAGCTAAAATAGCCTCTTTCTTCTCTTACTCATGTTTTTAAATGTAGCTCAATGTGTTTCTGTTGTGCACTATTCCTACTGAAATAAGCAGAAAGCAGTGAGATCTTCACTCCCCATCTAAGTCCATCCCTGTGTGTTGAAAAGACTGGAAGAAGGAGGAAAAGAGAGGGGAAACTCTACAGCCATGTGCTGCTTAATGCAAATATACCACTGTATCACCAGGGACACAGTTCAGCTCCATCCTTGTGGTTTGTATTAGAACTAACCAATCCATTTACAGCAAAAGCTCTCAGAGGAAAATACGCTTTTTGAAGAAATAAATATATTCATCTTGAATACAAATTTACTATTTTTTTTTCTAATTATGAAGCTCATACAAAAATGCGCTTTACATATAAAAAGTAATAACTTTAATAATAATAACAACAACTATTATTATTTTTTTATTAATGTGGGTTAAAAAAAATTAATTTTGTAAATGTAAAATGAGACTTAAATTTAAAATTAGACTGATAAGCCCGTATTTAATGCGGGGTAACAAAAGAAAAACAGAAGTGAATTTACTGTGGATAGAAGAGGAAAAGGATGTATTTCAAACAAACACATCACTGTGCTTGTATGTCCACAGTGCAATTTCTAGTTTCGAAAGCTGTTTCTCCATCATCATCTTTTAAAAATCTGTGTTAGTTTTAGACCCCTTTTTATGTCACACTGTAAGATTACCATAAGAGTTTTATCCTGCACAAATATTCAAAACTTTGACCTACCAGAATAACATCGTCCACTTCAGCCCGGATAACAGGCCCCAGGATGCCAAGGTGTTCATTATATTCATCTTCATCTTGAAGAGTTGTAAAGGTACTGTCTGTATAGCGTTGGAAAATCACCTTATACGTGGTGCCATCTTTACAGGTTTTGTCATTCATCATTGTACTGAAAGGAAATACCCACACAGTGAATCAGAAACAACAGCTTTGATGAAATCTGAGAACTCATACAGCAGGAACATCTTAGAACATAAAGGATAATGTCAGATAGTTCTGAAAGTCATGACTTGCAATGTTAAGCAACTATAGTTGTACAGTTGTGTATGAGATTCTTCAAAGATTTGGTCAGCCATCAGTAAAACACTCCAACTAGTCTCTGAAAAACCACCCAAGCTCTATTTTCCTTTTTTACCATTAGCCTTAATAATCTGAGTCAGAGCTTAGTTCAGAGTGTAGTGAGCCTACCAACTATACCCTACTGTCTCACAGATGTACCTTCTCTGGAAAGCTAGCAGAAACACATTTTACATTTGATTATATCTGCATTTTGCAACACAGAGTCGGTAAGAAAAAATACGCTTTTATGCATTCAAACCATTCTTCAGATCTTAAATAGAAGCACCATGTGCTCTTATTCTAATAAAATATAATTCCCTATAAACCTTGCTTCACTGTCAATTCTGCAAAAAATAGGAATTTATTCCAAAGTCATCTAGTAGGAAGAAAGGCTGTTTTTCGGCTTTTGTACTGAGACATTATATGCCATGGGCTCTGTTAATTTAACTCAAACTATGCACCCCATACCAGCAGAGGATGAACCTTACTGGAGAGATTTATATAGAGCTCTGAGCATAAGGATTTATTTATTTTACAAATATGCAAATAAACTGGCTGTGGTTTCTGCCAGTTTTGCAAGTGCCATTGATATGGACTGAGATGAGGCAGAAGTAAAACTGGAGAATACTGAGTAAGTATGTTTGTGTGGGAAACCAATCAAGTAAAATGGAAATTAAATTTGAGAAATAAATATGCTCGGAACTGAATTTTGCAAGATGAAAACTTTCTTGAACCTATTTCAGTGCTTTTGATAAAAACCTGAAGTGGCAGTTTTGTTCTTGTTATTTCAAGGGCCACAAAGTTCACCTTTTTGATGAAAAGCAACTAGGAATCCTACACACTGTAGGGTAAGCACTGATCCTAACTTCAGGAATTAAGACAATGAATTTTTAGTACAGAGTTTCTCTCAAATGCCATATACTCCTTACTGTGGCACAGTGGCTAGTCTTCCATGTCAAAATGTAAGAAAATCCTTCAACGTTAAGCTGTTTTTGATCCAATCACCACCTAATTTCTCTAAACAGTAGAAATAACTGTGCAATAATGCATGCAGATTTATTTTTACTCTTAGTATAAGGCAGTCACCAGTGTGGTTAATCAATTGCATCTTTCATATATTTTTCAGTACTGGAGTTTTGTGAGGTTGGAAAGTGCTATTCTCCCATTTCACAATAGAGAACAGATACCAGAACCACTTCTTGCTAGTGCTAGAAACTGTGATTTCATCCTGTCTGTATTATATCTATTTGCCCATTAAATTCCTGGAAAGACTTTGTTCAAGGAGGTCTCTATCCTGTCTCTACTACAGAATCCAGGAACTCAAGGAGGAAGTAAAACAGGCCATTCAAGTATAACAAAACTAACTGGAAGTTTCCCTTGCTCTCTTACAGCACATTTTTTAAACTTCTGTTTTAAATAGTGTTTTTAGTGATTCTACAAAAAGGGGGTTAAAAAAAAAACCAGAGGGAGGAAAAAACATTCTCAGTTGTGTTGCTCTTGATCATAGCAACCTGTGATATTCTAGGAGAGTCATAGCTTCCCATGGAAAAATTCTTAGGGTTCTACGACTGATATGTTAGAAATCACATTGCACATTACCAATGTTCTTAAGTTTATCAGCATGGGAATCAATATTCTGCTGGGATGTACCAGGATAGCATGCAAAAGGAAAGCAAATGATTTAGCCAAACCTTTTCTTATATCCTGCATAGTTCCAGCAGACCTCTTTAGCTGCAATATAGTATCTCCTCTCGTTCCCTTTGCTGCGCAGGTAGTGTTCAGCAATGTCATCTGGGTTACGTTGTTCATTGACATTCACTTTTGGGTCCGTCATGTATGGGTCATCAAAGCTCACATAATTGTATTCATATTCACCACCTGATGTTTCCTCACTGTAAGATCCTTCCGTAACATATTCGTAGTCTCCATTTTCTAGGGGAAGCCCAATTGTGATTGATCCCTTAAGCTGCCGTGGGGTGAGCGTGTAATTTAGCAATTTTCCACTCCTTGCTCTGCTAAGATCCTCTGTATGGTTGGCCTCACTGGGTGCCCTTGTGGCGTTAGTGCAACATGGCAGTGTTGTGTGGTTGGTCTCACCCAGAAACAACGTACGGCCAAATCCTGCCATAGAGTTGGTGGCTCTGGGGGGCTTTTTACTCCTTGGACTCAGCAAGTGGGTCATTTTTGGATGTTCCATTTTTTTCCTTCGTATCTTGATGAAGGTTCCAGATGTATTCAAAGCATTATTTTTGTTTCCCTCCTTTTCTTTCAGAATCGGGTGCCTGTGGCTCCCTTTCTGTTTTTCTCCCATTAGATGTGAGACCCCATGATACTTATTCATATGCTTCTTATTTATGAGTGCTGTACCATTTCTACCATAATGATTTAATGTACCACTAACAGATTTATCTAAATTTGCCCCTAATCCCAGACTCCCCTTTGCAGACACCAAATTCCATTCTTCATTTGTCATTTTAGATGAATATTTCCCAGCCCTGGGGAATGATGTTTCTAGTAAATTCTTCACTAGTGCAGGACTGGAATTAGGGCTTATAATGTCTAATGAATGATCTAAAGAAAAAGTATCTGCTTGTTTTTCTTTGGATAGCTTGTGTTCAGAGAGACTGGATGCATTAGACCCAGCTCCTACAACGAGGTCCAAAGAACGAGTCAAGTTAACTGCATGCACGACATTTTCCATCTGCGGTTCTTCCTCTTCTGGTTCATCATCATAATCATTTGGAAGCTGACCAGTTCCCACAATGGCTACATCAGATGTGTTCTCTGCATGATCCGCAGAATGAACTACACTTGTCTTGTCAGAAAATGAGACATTTTTATTTCGTATATGATTTAGAAGGGCATTCATCTTTTGGATGGAGTAAAACTTAATGGCCAGTGAGTTTCGCCTTTTCCTTTTACTGTTAATGTTATAATTTCCTGTGCTTTTCTCTTGATGCTTTTCTGGAAAAGATTCACTGTCCTTTACATTAGTTGGAAGGTCTTCTGCAACATTCATCCCCATTGATTCCCCATTGCTCAGAATGTGTTCACCTGCAGACATGTTACTGTGATCGATTTCATAACTGCTTTGACTCTTATTCTGAAGCACCAAGTCAGCCTTTCCATCACTTGTGCCAGCTAAAAATAACCCCTTTTTTGCTGTGGCTGATGTGTGATTTGACTGGAATATTTCAGCCTCAACTGGAGGAAGAGGAGTGCTATGAGTTTCTAAGAACTTAGAGGCATTTACAGATTCGCTGTGACTTAAAGCTGTCAGATCTGAGCCAGCTGCCATCTCAGAACTTGCAGCATTAGTGCTTTCATACTGTTCCCAGGCCAGTGCTGTAAGGTTTTGTTTTTCTTCATCACCTCTTGCATTCCGTGAGCTTCTGATGGAGTATAAAGAAGCCAGTTCATCCTGATAATCCATATCCTCTTGATCTCCTTCTACTTCTGGCACATCATCTTCAGCTGAGGTGGAATCAGCCTTTCTTTCGGTCTTGGTGTTAGATAAATCCATAACATCAAACGCATCTTCTTCCTCAGAGTCACATCGGGCATCTCTAAATCTCAGCCTCATGCCATAACTCATCTCTGGGGTACCCCAGGATGCTAAAAGCCAAGTACCTGCAATTGAAATAAAAATGTTTTTTTCTAACATGCAGCAGTTACAAGAGCGAACATTGCCTATCACGTAAATGGTAAGGCAAAGTGCTGGGTTCATTTCTAGAGCACCTGCTATAGTAGACTGTTAATCCTCATCTGGGATTTCCATGAGCTCTCATTACAATGAAAAATAATTAATAAATGTAAATAAATAACAGCACAAATAAACACACACATGTAGGAGCTGAAGCTCTTTTCCAAAGACTAAGCTGTACCTGGGACCTAAGTCCAAACACAACCCATGAAAGAGATGGATATGCAAAAGAAAGAAACAATATAAAGGATCCTATGTTTAGATGTGCATCTAAGATAGGAATCTTTTGAGATTTAGTTTTAATTTTATTCTGTCTTTAGTGTCGTATGCAATACCACACAGATAGAGCATGCTGAACAGAGTATCTTCTGAGGCAATGTCAACAAACAGTTATTTAAATGCATTTGAATTCTTTAAAAGAATGAAGTAATTTGAATCTCCAATCTAGACACAAAACACTACACTGGCAACTTTAGGCATCTTAGTCTAAGTTAAAGGCTTTAATAATCCTGCCAAAACCTAGTCAGAAGTTCTCCATTTGAAACCCATGATCTGCAGAGAATAAAACAATCTCTTTTCCTAAACAGCATTAAATCAAGTTCTTTGCTTGTGACAACTAAGTAATCCTAGCCTAAATTGCAGACTAGATAGAACTAACAGAGCTTGAGAAATCCACCCTTTTAAATTAAAAATGTCACATACAATTTTTCTCTATTTGTCAGAGTTTGAAGTGACCTGAATAGCTTTCCTTATTTCTAACAGCAAATTTGCAAAAGAAAACATGCCCTAGGTTTAAAGAACAGTTCACTTACCAAAATCAGTACTAATTGTGAAGTGAAAAAAAAACCACAAAAAAGCAACAAAAAGAGCCTCAGTATGGCATACAGTTATGCTATGTGCTAAGCCTCTGTAGCCAACAAAACTCCACACACAACAGTTGTATTGGAAATGGCTGAATGTTTTCCAGCACTGTGTTCATCTGAAGAGATCTCTTTCCTATATAGGTAAGTCTGTATAGACTGGAGATGAGTAAAAAATGTCTCTGGAGAGCAATCAAACACTATAGTTTTGCCACTTACCAACATTGTCCATTTCTACTGTGACTGATTCTCCACTCATTGGGAAAAGGTTCAAAACATCTTCATGCTTCCCTTGATACAGAAAAGAGTGCCCAGAAAGGCGAACAGACACAATCTCATCATGAGTGCCAACACTGCAGAAGTGCCACTGAACCACAGTATCTTGGCAAAATCCAAGGATTTCACTGCTGTCAGACACGTAGCCATTTATTGCTAAAAGGAAAGCAAAGTAAAAGTGGTGTCAACATTTTCAGAGTAAGACTTTTAAAACCTCCTCTTCTTTGATGTCAGTCTGCTGAACTGGACTCACATTTGCTCCTGGAAAGTACAGGTCTGAAACCACAATAGCCTTGATGGACATTCCAGCTCTGGTAAATAGTATTTCTAAGGCAGCAGGGTGCTGCGTCAAAGTTAAATAACCCTTGCCTTTGCTTCAGGGTCCAGAGCCAGCCTGGTCCCTAAAATATTGCATATTTCTATCCAGTGCAACTGGAATGGTTAAAAGTTCACTTACTCTCTAGAGATTCCATGATTGCACTACATTTGAGAACATGCAGTCACTGAATGCTCAGGTTCACAAGAGCTTTCATAATATTCATCTAGGTATCCTACTCACTGTGCATTATGTTTGAGTTATAGAACTTGGGGTCATCCCTTTTGACACTGGCAGGGTTGCTGCAGTAGTCCTTGATGTTATCCTCTATGTACCAGCTCTTATTTTCATCAAACACGGCAAACATTGCCTGCTGCTCTCCATCTGCCTTTTTCTGAAAGACAATCAACAGAGCAGTTACCTTTTATGAGCAGACACGTGTATTAAGGGCTCAACCCTACCACCTTGCTTACTTAGTAGATAAGCAACATAAGCTTCACCAGAGTTGTGGTAAGTGTGATCCAAGGACTAAGCCAAACAGAGTAGGGAGCCAAGACTTCAATAAACTGACAATCCTACTACTGCAGCCAAACTGTGGTGGAGCACTGAGCAAGCCACTAGCACTGCTGACATGCAGATGGTACACGACTGGCTGCTCTGTAAAAGGAGCAGCTTCCTGGTTTGACCCAAACAATAGCTCTTGACATATTTTTCTCCCGATTGATGCTCAAGTCTTTGCCAAGCAAAACTTCAATGGATGGCAAAGAGAGGCACTCTCCCAGAACTCTCACATGCTGTTTGGGTTGCTCTGGATTCAGCAATGCTCAAGATTGTCAGATATAACTGTTGAGTTATATCTGTTATAGAAAGGGACCATGTCTTCAGACTGTGAAGGTATAACAGCAGCAGGAAAGTTTATTATGAAGTCTAGAAAAAGACTTTAAAGTCAGGCTGACCTTTTGTTGAAATGCTGCTCTTGCTAAGAAAATCAGAATATAATTTCCTCTACCATTTTGGACAGTTAGAGGACTGTTTCTTCAAGTAATTTCATCAGGAGCCTATTAGTTTAATTGCTCTCTACACAGTTCATAGAATCATAGAATGGTTAGAGTTGGAAGGGACCTTAAAGATCATCGAGTTCCAACCCCCCTGCCATGGGCAGGGACACCTCCCACTGGAGTAGTTGCTCAAAGCCCCATCCAGCCTGGCCTTGAACACCTCCAGGGATGGGGCATCCACAAATTCTCCGGACAACTTGTTCCAGTTGTTCTCTAAGGGATGAAAAACCAAATTCAGTGTAGATCAAATAATATTATTGAGCTAAACCTATCTCTAAGAGGTAGCCAAACATGTTACCTGCACACCCTTCTGTGTCAATGCTTCACTTTTACAAATCAGAAGTGGGCCAATCAGTCCAGAGGCTATATCTCTCTCAATATCTACAGCACTATGATATAGCCTTGTAATACACTGTGCATCCTGTGCAGTGGGCTGGTCAGTTTTAGCAATTTTCCATTCGTAAGTGTACGTCTTCCCTGGTTCAATTCCTCTACTCTGGGTAGCATTGCCTAAGGAAAATCAAAAAGAACAGTAATGATACAAACTTTAGAGCCAGGTACTTATATAACATCAGGCTGTACCTTTTAATGAAATTGGTGCAGTTATACCATTTCAAGCTACCTCTGAGATAATCGAAGTCCCACATGTACTTGTGTCTCTCCTTTAAATCACAAGCAAGAACAGAAAACTAAGACACTGAGAAAAGGTATTTGTCTATGCCTTGCAGGTAATGTCTTGGCTTCTCTACAAGGCAACACAACAGTTCAGCTGAGGCAGAGCACAGAACTGAGGCCTCCCAGTCACGTACATTTCTAGCCACAGCATCTCCTTCAAAGTAACGAAACCCTACACAACAGTTAGTGATACGCAAAAAAGTTATTCACAGAATTCTTACTTGTGGAATCCAGAGGATAATCAGCTCCTTCTGCACTCTTTGAAAGCGTCACTCCATGGAAGTAAATGCTGTAGGGTCTACTGGCCTTATTTTTGAATACAATCTATATTGATAGGCAAATGAAAAAAAAACCAAACCACCAAACCAAAGAATTTAGTATTCATCAAATCATTGTCTAAATATATAACAAAGTTTCAACTACAGTAGAATTTGGCTGGTTTCAGCCCAGGAAGTGCTGCAAAGGCAAACAGATGTCTTAAATATTGTCTGATAACAGAAACCCACAGTCTAAATGCTGCTGGGCTTTGTAGAGCCCATTGAGTGACGTTCAGCTTCTTACACCTGGTGTCTGGAAAAATCTGAAAAGAACACTTGTTCTCTGAGCTACCAGGCACACACTACCTAAGGGAATATGAAGTTATTGACTAAAGTTCCTAAGAACCTTCAATATGAGAGAAAACAAATTTAAACATTTTAAAACAAATCTCATCCCAGATTCCAAGATCCAAAGGGAAAAGACAAAGTGTTCTGCCTATTTTTGATGAAACCACAAAAAAAAACAAAAACAAAAACAAAAACAAACACAAAAAAGCCCCTCAAACTCAGAGTCACAGATTCATGGTGGCAATCAAAGGTCATGAAACTTTGCGATGCATCATTAAGTGACAACAAAAAGACAAGTGGCTGTGACAGCAACACAAGCTTGTATTTCAAATGCCTTGCAGTTCAATTTCATAATTTATTAAAGAACATGAATGAAATGTGTTTATGATGCAAAATAAAGCAGAATCATGGAAATTACAGAGGGAATGCTGAAAAATTTAAGCTAAACACTGTCACTTGTGATCACACATTTTAATGGGGCCAATATTTATACGGTTACGTTTTTTGACAAAAAAAAAAAAATCCAGTTCAAACTAGTTCTTTTGTATCTCTGCCCAACTGAAAACTGAGCTATAGTATAAATAATACCTGAATTTATGCTACTTACTTTGACTTTGTCATTGAGTTGAGCTCTGATAATAGGTCCCAAGATTCCAGTTTCCTTGGGACGAGGATTTTCCAGACGTTTAGTGAAGCTGGCATCTGTGTATTGTCTAAAAATAGCCTTTTTGTACTTTTTACCTATGACATTTGAAAAGTTGTCCAAGTGCTGCGCTTTATAGTGTCTTAAAAATAAAGGAAAAAACAAGCAATCAACAAAACTCGAGTAGTGACATCTATTAGAATACAGAATTAGTACTCAAACAAATGGCAGAAACCTTACTGCTTGCAAAAACAAAATGAACAAACAAACAAAAATCCAAGCCCTAAACTAACATAACACTCTTTACCCTAAATTCTAACCTAAATTAGGTAAGAAGCTTGGAACATCGTTTATCTTTTAGTATCACGTATGACCAGCTAGTATCAGAGTTTACATGTAATGTAATAGGGTGTACATGCAAGAAAGAAACAAACTGAAGCAGCAGCTACATTTTCAAGATAAAAGAAGAGAAATCACTGCTCTTGTTTTATAAAAGCATAGTTGAGCATTGCAAAAATGAACAATTTGCTTACAGTAGCAAAGACTTTGGGAGATACAGGAACAGATAATCTTAATCCCAGTCAAGCACCATTCAATAAGAAATATTACACTCAGGTTTAAAAACATTAGAATTGTTAAAGCTAAGAGCAAAACTAGGGTAAATACTGGGAAGTAACACAGAGTAACATATTTGTCCTGGTCACTTGTGCTTCAAAAAAGGCTACTGAATGGGGATAAACTCTGTAAATTTGAACAAAGGAGGAAAAAATGGAGCACTAGGTGGTTAAGTAATGACATGTAAGTAGCAGAGAAAGATATAAAAATTTGGTCCATGCAGTCCAAGAGCAAATAAGAAGGAAAGCAAATCATACCAAAGAAGAAGGAATACTTAAAGAGTTATGTGAACACTATATATTCAAGGGAGGTATATGAAATGATAGCCCTGTACAGGGTAAGGAATTTATCTTGTTCTGTTCAAGTCCCTAAAGTTTCTTAGGAAAATCAGGTGCCCAGAGAAGTTGAGGACTCCCCATTCTTGGAGATACTGAAAACCCAACTGGTTAAGGCCTTGCGCAACCGTATCCAACTTTGCCATTTGATCCCCAGAGGTCCTCTCCAACTTAAACTATTCTGCTATTTCATGTTAACATTCCATATTATGATGACAAAGTATTATTTTACCTATCAAGGCTGTCCGGAATACTGGGGGCATAATCCCAGGTAACTTCTTCTGCAGCAATGAAATATTCCCAGCTTTTGACCATACGAAGTTCTTTATACGAGAGACGACTCTTCTTCGCTTCTTTGTCCCCACAGTCTCTTACAGTGAGGTAACCGTGCATTCCAGCTAATTGAGAAGAAAGAGTACAACAGTGATTTTCCATCTTATGAAGTCTCACCACTTCAACTGCATTGCTCATTTCATTAGCCAAGGCTGCCAGCAAGTGTTTGTTCATCTGACTGCGATCTTTTCAGGTTTGAAAAGGCTGCATTCATATAGACTATATATCAGCCTTCCAAAGAGCCCATATTAATCAAATGGAATATAGAAGCTCTCTCAACTAGCCCTCTTTGAACACATCAGCTGAACAGACAGAAAGCTATTTTTTCCTGGCTGTTTTTTCAAAATGTGCAGTGCAGCTCTTGCAAGAGATCATTTTTCTCAGTCTTTAAAACAGAATTCTAATCACTGCTGAAAGAGAGATAACCACTTTCAAATGATTATCAGCAAATATGTTCAGATTGAGTAATCCTTAGCTGACAGTGCTCAGTTTCTCAGGAAACAGGTGGTTCCTTACTCATTTTATAATGTTGCTTATCTGAAGAGACCACAGAGACTTAGACGCTGGAGTACTGATTCGCTGCTGCTCTGTGAGCTGCACACAGCAGTAAAGCTGCAAATAAGAACACCTTTTAGTTCATCATGCACTTCTCATTCCAACAGAATACCCTGTTCTCCAGTGGATTCTTAATAAAATGACAACCATCTGAAACAGTAACTGAACCACTGCAAAACAGTAGAAGCCATTTGGGACACAGAGAAGAGGAGGACAGCTCTACAGTTGCCTAATAAATAGAAGTTTCCTTGCCTTGCAGGTGCTTTTGGACAAGAGAAGATATCAACCACCTTCCTTCCTCACTCACTGTCATGTTTACTGTGGTTGATGCTCCTCCCACTAGGTTAACAGTAGAAACTCGGTGATGTCTTTGCTCCATGGACTGGCCATTGATATGAATGGAGAAAATTTCTGGCTCAGAACTCATTCCTATCAAATGCCAGCTAATGTTGTCATATGCACAAGCCTCTAAATCTGAAAGAGAAATGAGAGAAGAACTCAAAATACAGGCAAAGTGCAAGTCTCCTATGCACACTAAGTCTAAAGTAAATCTTTGCTCAAAACATTAATCTCTGACTCCCATGATCAGCGTTTGCAAGAAGAGGAAATTTCAGAAGCTTGTAAATGGAATACATACCAAAACCCTGGACATCAGTGGAAGAGAGGTGTTTAAACTTTACACTCAAGTTACAACCTGACTTAAGGTGAACTGGAGAAAGAAGAAAACCAGTGGCATCTTTCAGAAAGCTGTTGTGTCCTTGTTTGGGGAAAAAAAAAAAAAAAAAGAAAAAAAAGAAAAAGAAAAGAAAGAGGCAAAGATCCAAACTAAAGAGTGAGGTTGTACCTAGTGATAGTAAGTACTCTACTTGTTTAAAAAAACTTAAGACAGTCTTTTGTATTGGTTCAATGGACAGAGATATGAAAGAAGTTCCTTAGGAGAACAAGGGGAAAACACTAGCAACAGTTCCATTACCACCTCCCTAGTCTTCCTTATTAATTGTCTAATTTTATGGTAACTGGCTTGCTACTTCCAGGAAGTTCTTCATCTAGTATGTTCTATATGTTGTAAAACCAGCAATTCACTTAACTACATGACACTCTCCCCATCATCTGAGTCAAAAAATGAGTGATTTCTTATTTTTTTTTAAGTTAGCAATCCTGTTCTTCAACCAGAACACTTTTAAGAAGCAATCTTATTGTTCTTCTCAGCAATATGGCATGACTTCATTCCAGCAGCACAGTTTCTCTTCTAGGATTTAGACGCTCACAGACCTGTTCTAAAAAAAAAAAGCTGTATCCCATTCATTCCCATTCCTGTTCTCTTGCATAAAAAGCAAACAAAGGTAATATTCAGTCTTCATCAATATTAACTTCATTTCTTGGAAGCCTGAACAATACCTGGTAATGTTCCATCAGCATAGCCATTAATTGTGTACTTGAGTGATGCTGATCTTTGCCAACTCTTGTTTTCATCAAACACACCAAACATCAGTACATACTCCTTGTCAAAAAGTTTCTGTGATCCATCCTCATTTAGGCTTCCTGTGAAGAAGAAACAACATGTCTTAACTTGAAGCAGAAGTAAGACAATTTTCATATCAATGTAGTTAGTGGCATTAATGGGTGTTTAATGAGCTTGCTGCTCCTGTTAGCATGTGTTGGCTGAGCCTGATCAATACAAGACCTTAAGAACACTCATAAAATGATTTTATTTCTGAAAGTACTTTTGGATTGGGTAACCACAACAACAAATCAAAAGTCTGTAATATCTCAGAGGAGATTAAGCAAAATGCAATGAATTGCCTCAGACAATGTGTTGTAGGGATTGCCTTAGTGAATGGGAGCACCAAAGAGCCTTCTGTCCACAATCAGATGCTGGCCTGTCTTTTGAGATTGTGAGGCAAGGAGAAGAATGATGGCAGAGTCACCTGCAGTGTGAACACTTGCCTTTTCAAGGACTACAATGAAGTCATCAGCTCTTTTAAAAAGCATAAAATCTACCACCATGCAAACAACCTTTACATACAAAAAACTTTGACAAACACTGCTGAATTGGATTGGTTATAAGAAACCATCTAGTTGAGTTTGTGATGCAACTGTGACTCCTATCAACAAGTGGAATTTATTCTGGACATGCCTCACAGAGCTGGTGTGATTTTACTGATTCATTCTGTAGATTGCTCCCATCAAAAACTTCCATTTGCTACTTCCAATTTATAATCCAGGGCTAAACCAAATGTCCTTCTGGTCTGCAGGAACTAAAAGTTCTACTTTTTATAACCTTCCCAGGTTACACTGCCTATGCTGCTCTCAATGTGTCAGACTGCAGTCAGTTGATGCCAGCCAGCATCCAAGCACTCACACAGCCACTTCAATGCTTCCCCACCCCCAGTAGCACAGGGAACCGAACAAGAAGAAAAAAACTGAAAAAACTTGTGGGTTGATAAAAATGGTTCCAGAGGTGAAGGAAAGAGGGGAAAAAACACCCAAGCAACATGAAGGGAATCACTCATCATCTCCCACAATCAGACTGATGCCCAGCCAATCTCTCAAGAACATCCACCTTGGAAGTCAACACCTCTCATTCCTCCAACATTGCTGCTTCTTCCTCTGCCTCCAGTTTTTATCACTGAGAATGATGTTACACGGTAGGAAATATCCCTTTTGCCAATTTGATTCATCTGTCCAGCTGTGTCTCCTCCCAATCTCTTGCCTACCCCCAGCCTACAAGCTTAGGAGGTCTGAGCATGAAAAAGAGAAAATCTTGACACTGTGCAAGCACTGTTCAGCAACAGGTAAAACAGCTTATGGTGTATTATCAACACTATTTACCCACAAATCTAAACCACAGCACCATATGAGCTGTTGCGAAGAAACTAACTTCATATCAGCCACATCAAATACACAGGTGTGTCGCAGACCTACCACATGTGGTGACCAGTCAAAGAAACCCAGTTTGGAAATCTTAAAAATGCAAGTAGTTAGCTGTTATTTCTTTGCTCTAGCTAGAAACACATGTTCAAATTGTCTTGAAGGTAGTGGTCAAAACAATCCGTCTCAAACTCATCTTCAATTCAAGCCTACAATATATGCATGAATTTGAGAAGCCTGAGAAGGAAAACAAGCAGTTCCAAAGCATTTGTCCAGATTAACTCCAATGTGTATGCACACACACAAACACAGAAAGAAAAACCCAAGAAATCAGGAAAATAGTAAGTCCTAGATAATAATAAAAGCAATAATTCTTGAAAAGCTTCAGGAGGAACTTAGTTAATACTAATGCCACTCCTTTAAGGTAATATGAGTAGGTGTG
Organism: Pedionomus torquatus; assembly: GCA_013398155.1. Taxonomy (NCBI): domain Eukaryota; kingdom Metazoa; phylum Chordata; class Aves; order Charadriiformes; family Pedionomidae; genus Pedionomus; species Pedionomus torquatus. Next base: position 537,299 of record VZRU01008869.1, read on the forward strand.
TTCTGCAATTAAATGGATATCTATCAGTGAGAAGAGAGCCCTTGTACAATCCACACTGAACTAGTTTTATGTTTACTTCCAGGAAAGCTTCAAGGTCCAAGTCCACACAGTCTGCAGCCTATACAAAGTGCTTGACTCAAACTGCAGGGAAAGAGGATCAGGTTAAATAACTCACAGAGCTTTCACTAAAGAAGGATTCGTAACTGGGAAAAATTTACGATTTAAGGGACCAGCAAGTACTTTAAGTAGCTTACACAGTGGTATGCTGTTTCAAACTTCCCTCAAATCAGTGGCGTGTACATAGCAGTTATTTACAAGTCCTACAGGACACCAGTTTGCATTAGTGGGCATGGAATTCAATGACTCCAACTGCTAAAACCTCAAGTCCCTTCTCACATGCAAAGCAAATTTCAAAGATTTATAATCCGTTCCATTTGGGCCATATTTTCAAATGGCTAGCAAAAGACAGACCGCTCTGTGATGTCAAACCCTTGTTACAGAAGAGAGCATGATACAGCCTCTTGATCAGGCAGCCTTCAAAAGGTATGGGAAATACAATTATTTCATCCCGTATTCTCTGGAACGGCTGAACCATTTTGAGTGAAGCTCCAAAAAAAAATACTCTGAGACAGGAAATTTTAGGTCATGTATTTGGCAGTTAAACAACTGAAAATGCGACCAGTGCAGGCAAAGGTATCTTTTGATAGCATTCTCTGTCAATCCTATAATTATAGGATGGATCTGCATGAAAGCTGCTGTTTAGAAACTTTGACATCTAAAAGAAAGATGTTGAAAATCATCAACTTTACAGTGCATGTAAAGATGCAAAAAGGAAAACAATATATATTCCCTTATTATCATACAATCTTAATTTTATTAAGAAATGAAATTATATTACTTTATAGTCGTCTTAAAGTATTTAATTACCTTTCTTACAGATAAGCAGTGCTCCTATCAGACCAGAGTTAAAATCCATTGTCATGTTCTCATGAGAATAATACGCATAAGTAAGACAAGGAAGGTCAGCTTCTCTTGGACCAACTTCATCTGTTATATCCCATACATATGTGTATATCTGGCCTGGAAGTACAGCGTCATCTCGTTTTTCTGCAAATGATGTTCTGTCATTATACAGGGAGCCTGCCAGGAAAAGAGTCAGTAGAGTGGCATGAAGAAAAAAAGCAATAAAAGCATCTGGAGTGTCCTCCTACAATCAATTCCAGAAGTTTGCTTTCTTGCCTTTTCTTCAGTTTTTACACTGTGAGAGTATCATAAGAAAGAGTAGCTATTCCACCATCCTGTTTCTTACAGATGAAGGACTTAGAACTGCCATCACTGCCAAAAGATGGGGCTCTTCAATAGTCTGGTTAGGGTTGGAATAGCATAAAGCTTCAGGCCCTGCTCAGTGATACCCTGTGGAGGAATGTCAACTTTGTCAACTTTCTGCTTCTCAAAGTCATTGCACAAGCTACCATTGCCTTGCTGCCTTCGGCCTTTTGTGTGCTGCATATCCAGATGGCAGTAACGGATCATATCTCTGCCTACCATATCTAACACATCTCCAATATGACAAAGGGGAGTCAGAGAATCAAAAGCCTAAGTGCAAAAGGCACATTAATAAGATAGTCAAACTGAACTCCCTATCCCTTCCAATAATTCCAATGTCCTGTTCAACTCCATGAGATGGGGTTGCAAAACACCACAAAGCTGAGCATAAAATGCTGAGTATCATAACACCAACACTGTCATAACACGATCAGCACTGTCAACTGCCTTTACTGACAATGCCCTGATATATACTATTGCAAGGGATTTGGAAAAGTTTTTTTTAAGACCCATCTTTATGAGTTTACATGGTCTTGAAACAGAATATTCTGCAATTATATGCGGGCTGGACCAGATCTCCAGAGATGTCTTCCAACCTCAACCACCCTGTGGATCCTGTGAAACAGTATTAGCACACAGGCAGATGGTCAGGAGACTTTGCAGATCACAACTTACATTGCTAGTGTTACACTGATGAACAAGAAAGGAGCTAACAACAGGTATGAAGTTTGAATTCAGGATCAACAGATATTTGTGTTGCACATACCCTCAAAGATTGGTCTGAGGCCTTCTCAGTATTTCATGCAATAGTCTACAAGTACATGAACAAACCACAGTTTTTAGAGCATTTACCTTCTGCATTTTTGTTGTAAACTATGCCTTGGGGATGAATACTGACTGGCTTGTCAGCCATATTCTTAAGGTGAACTACTAAAGTATCTCCCACTTCAGCACGCAGAGTTGGTCCCAGAAGTCCTGTAGTTATTCAAGATACAGAGGGAGGAAAATGTAAGCAAAACAGTATGTTTAGTGAAACAAAGAGTTCTCTCCTCTGTTAAGGAACATCAGCACTCAAAGTACAAGTTGCAAAATTAATACAGGCAGAGAATGTAATACCACTGCAATGAAGACTTACAAGCGAAAAGGCAAGTGGGGATTTAAAACCTGCAGTTCAGTCAGAAATGTTATAAAGTGTCTATCTGGCAACTAGCATTTAAAAATCAAAGGAAAACAGTAGATCTGGGAAAAAAAAAAAAAGTTATTTCCAGATAACTTAACAAAAAGTTCATGTTGCAATTCATTGGGAATTTCTATGAATCCTTCACATACAATTTAATTAAATAGTTTTAGGAAGGCAGATTTTTTATTAGTTTAAGAGTTTAGAGAACGGCATTCAAATACGTTTCTTTGAGTAGCACTCTCAACACCAGAAGTCACAGAACAAGAAGTCTTTCAGTCCCAAAGTGTTATCTAAAGAAATAATCAGTGTCATGTTGCAAGTTTCTAGAGGCATAGCCTGCAAAAGGGCTTGTATCCCTACTCTCCATGTTGCAAAAATAAGGGAAGAAATCTGGTAAGATAACCTTTGCCTTGTTAGTCTCTTCCCTTGTAAACTATTTTCTAAATTTCTTTCTCTAATATGAAAGAAGCAGATTTAGAAATCAGAGGAGAACCACAAAACTGGAAGGGATGAGTTTATAGAGTAGGCCTTTCAGGGCAATTTGTAACAATTTCATATCACCGACCTCACACACATTTACTTTGAAATCTAAATCTGAACATCTAACATCTGAATTTATTTTATCTAATAATATGAAGCACTGACAGACTATGAAGTACTCTGCATGAACACAAGCACCATACTTGTGTACAAGAACTTGCTTCTATCCGTTTAAGGCATCTTCAAGCGGCAACAGATGCAAAGGCAAAGGGACATCTTTCATATGCTATCTCATTGTTTTTCTTCTCCTTTCCACTGATCTATCAGAAATACACTTAGTCTCAGGCCTCAGGCTCCTTCCATGTGAATTGATAGTGTCATCACTGTGACTGTACCATACAAGTCTAAATGTGTGTGGAAGGTCTCATCAGATGATGCAAAGGTAACAACTTTTTACTGTACAATTAATTTGCAGGTAGCAAATTAATATCCAGCCTCTGAAAATCCAACCAGCCTCTGAAAATCCAACAGGTCTACGGCCTTTCAAAGCCTAGTACACTATAGAGACCTCGTCCCCTGGGCCTGTTTGATTTATGTGCATAACAACGGACATGAAAATGCAAGCTTCATTAGCTTGTTACTGGCTTTATAACAAGCAAACAAAAATATTCAGAATATTTCCTTCCTGTTTACCTGCAAATGTATTTGCTGGCTTTTCTCTTTTAAAATCCACTTCATATTCTCTGTAAGAAATTTTCTTAAACACAGAATCTGAATGTTCCAATCTGAAACCAAAAGAGTTACAAAATGAAAAAGACAAATATTCCTAGAGATGCCATTGCTGTTTAAGAGAGATCTCAGAAAATGAATCTTGGAATTACATTTAATTACTTGCACATTTTGCTGAAGGGAAGGCATACAGTCCAACTCTTTATAGTGTTTTCCCCTCTATTGACTCTATGACCTTCCTGAGCTAGGCCATTTCATATTAGACATTCAATTAGAGTACCTAGCACAGTCTACCCCGATTTTACTGGCCTCTATGGGTCCTTTTGATTCTGCAATGAAGATGTCTTAGTTTTGTCCATTTAAAACACAGAGGAATATGGCTTAACCTAGAAAGCACCTGCCAAAACACAGTGAAAGAAAGCTGAACTTCTCTTTACTCGGCTCCATGCTTGAGCTTTAAGACAAGGATTCTACAACAGCACTAACAGCAAGCTCCTGTAACAGCAATGACCTTGGATGCAAGCAAAAAACTGTTCCCTGACAACAACTAAGGATCTCACAGCAAGTCAGAAAACTGCTTTTTGAGAAACACTGCCAGTATCCTTTGTCTTGTTATGTAAATGAATCAGGAAGCCAGTGTACTACACAATATTTTCTTAGAAAATATTTAGGCAAGCTGAAGGAAACCGGCACACAACACTTCTGAAATGTAAAAAAATATGAGAAGAGGGGTGGAGGGATAATAGCTTGTACTTAGTTTCACATTTAGTGGTTGATTTCTTGTAGAACGCATCCAGAATTCATTCCACTTGCTTTTTTTGTAATGCCCTTTCAGACACATTTGGTAGCAGAGAGCTGATGATCTCAAGCATAGAGGTGCTGGGCAGAGATAATGAAGTGAGCTCACTTCATCGACATCCAAGGCTCCATAAGGGGGACATCTCTTTTTTGTAGACCCTCTGCAACACTCTCACAACAGAAGAGTCTGGCAGATACAGTTCGTGTTTCAATTAATTCCCCTCACTTTCAAGTTACTGATAAAAGTTTGTTTCACTCTTTAATGAGAGGGACTTGATCCATAACCTTCATTGACAAGTGCCACCAGTATGTGGCAACATTTAATACAATATGCACATAAGACTATAGGGTGGACGAGGAAATTTATCAATGGCAATTGATAAGCTAGAAGGAATGAAAACCCTAGCTTACTAACATTTTAGAAATCTCAGACTACGCAAGCAGGTCTAGTTACATAACTTTCAGGAAGGGCAGCAGCACGGCTGCAGGCTCAAATAGTACATTTTCGCTTTTCTATGAAGTGTCTTACAAATATCACTGGTATATGGTAACAAATACCTATAAAGACGACTGACACTCAGAGAAGTTAGGTGTCCTTTTCTAGTCTGTAGGATTGGAAAATTAAGGAAATAGTTCAGGAAGAGCCCATTTTCTTTTCAGCCTCTCTTCAGTTATTTAGAGCCAAAAGCAGCAAAGCATCAGATTCTTACACTGTATTTGGACAGTCAGCTTTTACTGAAATCAGAACAAGTTACATACTAAAACGCCTTTTGGATCCAAGCCATTAGCTCACCCTTAGCGAGTATCTTTGTGTTTATTTGCCTTTTTTTTTTAGTTCAATTATACAAAGTTCATCAGACCTGCTTGGAAAGTGACTTGCTCTAAATACTTATGCAGGATACTTCAATGTGTACTGCGTATGAAAATCTCATAGCTAATCATGTAGGATTTCAACTGAGGTTTCAGGCAGTCTTATGAGTCTCTACTGCATGAAAACAGTCTATCCACAATATGATGCTTAACAAAACAGCAACTGATGTTTATATTGATGCATTCAGTACAGATGAGAATGATTAGCTACTAAACTCATGTGCCTGGGTCAATACTCAAACACAGTATTATGAAGCCAAGTGTCATTTATACTCTGATTTCTTCTGTCTTGCCAGTGTGACAGTATGCTTATACCAGCTGTATAAGAGCTTTAGAAATCATGGAAATCATAGAAGCTTTGTTTCATTTAAGTTTTGAAAAAATGATAGTTAGAAAGTCTAAATCTACCCTTTTCATAACATCCAGAAGGGCAATACATATTTTAAAAAAATAATAATAATAAAAAAATCACAAACTACACTACAATAAAGAAGCCATCTACCAGTCCAAAAAAATGAAAAAATGCACTAGTATCTAAACACATCCTTCAGTGTAGGATAACAAGTATCTTGTACCATTTCATGCTATTTCATGAACAAATAAAAGCTGTGTGTCGTGACTATAGTAAACACAGCATAAGAACGAAGACTAATTTAAACAGAATTCTAAATGACATCCAAGTTTTTTCATCTGTAGCACTGCACTTGCATTGTTTATAATACTAAGGATAATAATGGTAATACAAATAAGGTATTTTAAATGCTTGATTGGCATAGGCATGTAGGCTGGCAATTCTGCAATGCTATCTGAAAAAAAATATTAAATCAGTATTTTCACTTAACGAAGTACAGCAATACTTGATCCTACAACCTTTACTCACTCAAACTCAGGATGGACATTTCACAAAAACTAGTGAACAACTCAGAAACAACATAGCTAGTTCCAAAGGTCATCAGGCTCCGATTTAATTGAAAGTGATGGTATCCAAACTGGAACATATTTATTAATTCAGCAAATTCTAGAGCCTGAAAGTTTTCAAAATTTTACCAAATTACGGCTCAACTTAGCATTTCCTGAAAACACTATACATAAAATAATTACATTAAAAAAATAAACTCCAAACAGCAAACAACAAATCACACAGATGATGATAAAGCAAGCCTAGGAACATATTTAACAAAAGCGCTCTGAAAACATAAAAATAATTCTCTCCACTAACGAAATAAATAAAAAGGAGCTTTTAATACTTCACTGACTCCAGTTCAGATCCTGCTGCTTAAAGTGACACCAGTTCCTCTGAAGTAAACAGATTAGGCTCTAAAGTCCTCCTGGGCTCTAGAATTTCACAGCAGGTGAGAGACACAAAACATTTTCAGTCACAGGAGAGGATTAGTTTCATACTTTTTATCCTGTACTGTGTTACCTGGACTTTTCCTCAGATTCCGGTTTGTAGGTCCAGCTAGTGATCTGAGCAGCTATATAGTGTTCCCTGACCTTCATAGCTCCCACCACATGCTTCTCAGAGTCTGGCCACCATGAACCAAGCAGAGTCAAGAGAAAAAGACGCATGCAGTGGAGTGTCATGGTACAGATGCCTGTTGATACTGCTCTGGAAGACAAAGCAGAAACAGCTGCTTTTATTGCTGTTGCTGCTTCTAACTTCCCCTCAGAAATGAAATAATTGTGACGCAAGAGGGTAACAGCATTTGGCACGCTCAGGTCATTGCTCTTCTCCTCCTCCCCTTGCTGACAGGGATCCCATAGAGATAAAAAAAAATTGTTTAAACTACCTTCCCTCCCCTCCTCCACACCATCTTCGGTGAGACACAAGCACCAAGGAGAAGCTGTTTCAGCCTCACTACAGATTCTGGGGGGGTCATTGTCTACTGAAGCAGCAGGACATCAGAGGCAGAAAACAATTACTTTTTACAATTACAATTACAGGATATTTGAGTTGCATAGTTAAGAAGGGGGGGCATATTTTCTATCTTCCCAGAAAACAAAACCTCAGCGCGTGGCTGATACTGATGGAAATTTCCCAGTTAGATGTTACATTTCCCAAAAAAGTCATTCCCAGTTAGAAGGCAAAATGCTGAGGGATTAGGTGTGGGGCTTAGAAGAGCTAAATCTAGTTCAAATCTAGGACCTATACTGCATGCTCAGTAATAAGTCAGTAATCTTTCCAAACATGTTGTCAGCTTCAGTTCGGTTCCTAATACACTCTCAGGTATGTCAGGTAATGGATAACGAGCTGGCTTCTCACTGGCAGCCAACAAGTCAGCCTGAAAACTTGCCTGTAATCAGAATCCTTCTAATCTTTTGACGTTTATCTGAGGAAAAATTATTAGGAAAATTCCTTTTGATAAGCTATAACCAATGCCAACTACATCCCCAAAAACGTTTCCCTGCTTTTGCCAGTGCTGAGAAATTTGTCAAAACAAGAAAATGGTGGAGTGTGTTTCCTGTACACTGTGATTACTGGAAAAATAAAAGTACCTACCTATTTTTTTCATGGATAGAAGATTGTAATAACTTTTCCAATAATGTTTTGCAAGTGTTTTAATGAAAAAAATTACCTAAAACATGAAATTAAAATAAATCCATTCCAGATCCAGAAGAAAAAAACCAAGGACAACATTTCCTCAGACTATTTCAGAAGAAAACTGGATCATTCTACATTTGATATGTTATTCAACAGCAGAATGGTCTAGCTGGCAGCTTGGTTAACTATCTGAATTATATAGTACCACATGACCTTAGAAGAAATAGGGAAGATGGTTGAAAAAAAATTTATGAAGACCAATAGTTGAATGCTCCCTACCAAACTTCAGAATAGTTTGCTGCCTAAATCTGAAAATAATTGTGATTGCTTGGACAGTGTAAGACTACAGACAGCAGTTTCAAGGTAGCAAATTGAACTTAAATTACCTCCCACTGCATCTGCATGGAGTTAGTCACTTGCTCCCATGAGTCACTTTGGCATATGCATTCCGTACTGAAAGGATTCAAAACCTCAAATCCACCAACAATTAAGTTGGACCAGAATGCGTGCACTGATATTGAAGAGAAAAATCTTAGGTAAACACAGTCCATTGGTATTTCATTACTAATTAGTTATTGCTTTGATTAAAGAACTCACCATAATCTTTGGTAAGTTACTTCAATACTTTTTAATTCAAAAATTTTAATACTTGACTCTATTCTACTCTGGTCCCGATCTCGTCTCTGCTCAGGATCTATTTCAGTGCTGGTGCTTAAGAGTTTGATAGCTGGTGTGAAAATGCCTATAGTTTAGCTTTTATGAAAGAAATCTCTGGGCAGATGGAAAATGCTTTCCTTCAGTCCAGAAATGATGGGAAGCAGCTTGCACTGAGATGCCCAGCACATTCTGTTAAACTTAAACTACCTTCACTTGAAAGTTAGCTTGCCTCATCTGCAGAACTTCAATATTCATGCACACAGAAGCACACAGAAAGTATCACATACCTTTATTAGAACAGAAATTGATTCATGTTTGAGCCCAATCTCTAGCTGTTCCTAAAGTTCCTTGCTACACTGGGATTTGAAGACCTTGTAATTTTCTGTGACTGAGGAGATGAAACTGAAATACAGTTTAAACTGTAATTAATTCTTCCCTGTAATAAAAGCTAAAATATTGCAGGCTAAAAATTAATACCCAAAATACCTGTTTAAAACCCCTTGCTTTGTGACTCTGAGCTGGGAATCATCAAAGCTGACATTACTTAGTTACTTCTCTTTTATCCATTTTGATGAATTCGGGGATTGCATTTTTTAAATTTCTTAGGCAATGAATCGTGCAGTACTGATCAAATGGTAAAATGCATTAAAAATGCATTACATCAGTGAAATTACTTTTACAAGGTTAGCTGGTAATACTGATAGTTTTAGAGAAGAATATTAAAATTAAGAACAGATATACTTCCCATTAAGCTACGCTGATTAGCATGCATTACTCTTCTTTAATCCTTTGAGAACAGAAAGTCCAATATTTGGTACTCCCTTAATTTTTCTTCTACTTGTGCCTCTTATGACCAATGTAAGATTGAGCCTCCGGCAATTATATGGGTCAGCTTGGTGGGGTTTTTTTTGGTTGGGTTTTTTTTTTGGTTTTTTTTTTTTTGTTGTTTTTTTGTTTTTTTTACCATTCATTTAAAGTATTGCATCCCATTGTCTTCTTTAGGCTTTGGGAAGTTTCAGAGTGTTCTGAAAATCATTATTAATAATCCAAAGACCTTGTTCCCTTTCACCTGAGCATTAATTTCTAACACCTGCAATTGTATCCTCTGAGTGTCTGACATGGTGAAAGTCTCATGCATACGCATATTTGTTTTAGTTAGTACTGGTTACCTGCAAGCTATTACTGCTAGTCATGTGACAAATGACTACAGAATATATTCTTCAGGTTTAAGTCTTCCAGGACAACATGACTTTATTGTCTGATTATACATATAAAAAAATATGAAATAATTATATATCTCATATATACATATATATATTATAATCATATATATTATATATAGTCATAATCTAAGCCGCTTCTCCTTCACAACACTGCACATGCAACAAACTTTGTATCTTACCCTCATTTCTTACCCACATGTTCAAATGTAATTTACGTTTGGTTACCAGCAACATCAAAGATCTTGTGGGGAAAAAGCCATGCACGGTGGAGCACAGGCCTAGCCCACACTGGCAAAACAGTCTCTGCAGCAAATGAGCGTTATTCCCCAAACTAAGCAGTACCTTTGGATTCTACTGATAATAAAATACCAAATGAAAAGCAAGCACAGAAAGAGAAGCATAAGCAATACTTTTTAACACTAAAACCAGGTCTGCACCTTCTACCCGGGCAAAATTACTGTCTTTTCTTACAGTAACTATGGTCCCAGTTCTTGCTACTCTACAAGTGAAAACATACTGAAAGAATATACTCACAGCACCACTCTAAGGCCGAGCATTAAAACTAACTGGGATCGCCAGTTTTTCCACCTAGAATAGTCTAGGCCAAGTCTGAGCAATCAAAAACAGATAGATCTTTAAAAAAAGCTATAAAGTGGTGATTTGAAATGTTTATGAAAATTGCAAATTAGGACCCACCCTAAACTTGGTTCTGCTTCATCACAAACGCTACTCTGCTAGCAGGCAGCCATATCCTGATGGTTGCCATCAGTTTTAACAATTGTATTCTAGCGATTGAGGAGCTAGTATAGAGAAAAAAAAAAAAGCTGTAAAACAATTATTGAATCAGTTGCTAATAATGCCTTACCATAGATACCTCTCCCTCTCTCTCAAACACACAAATCGATGCAAAATAATCCAGCAAGCATACTTTGCTTAGTGCAGGGTAAAAGGGCTTTCATGGGCAAACAAGGAGTTAATTATTGACCAGCAAAGAACACATGGTTCTGAATGTAGGTAAAAGACAAGAGGGGGCACTTACCAAACCTGCCAGACACAACTTGGAACAGAAGCCATCAGACAAGTATCTTCACTTCCACAAGAAGGCACTAAAGCTAAGAAAGGTTCATCTGTGAAATGGCACATTTTACAAGTTTAAATTAGATGTACTATCCTGAAAACCACATGAGCAGGCAAAAAGAATAGATGGGAGAGAAACTTAGGCCTTCTTTTAGCCAACAACTTAGTCAAAAAGGAATACGTATACGTGCTTTGGGTTTGGCAGCAGCTCATACAAGAACACATCTTGAGTAACTACTGCAGGAAAGAAGGCTATGTGACTTGGTTGGTCGTACAGACACTACAAAGCAGTAAGAACACAGACTTACTGAGCATTATAGACTGCTCTGGTGCTGAAGGTTTCACAACAGACATAATCACATTGATTTAAACCTAAACACAATCAAGTTTTAAACCCGTGTCCTGGGTTTGAGGACCTTTTCCTTCAGAGAAAAGCAAGAGTCCTTGAATAGAATTGGGTGTTTCTCCAGTCAGCATGTTTGCCACAACCAATTATTTAGCAGGACCCAAAACTATGTGCACAGAAACGCTGAATTCAATATAGCTTCAAAGCAAAAGAAACATGTGAATTTTCTAAATATTGTAAAATCTCATTTCAGTGCTTTAACAAGTTTCTGTGAAACCATTGGCTTTTGGTCCGAAAAAAAAAATCAAATCATTTTAAGGAACAAAGACAGAAGGATACAGTAGCTTCCTCTCTTCAAAACCCGAATCAGTAATGTCCGACTCAAAATTTTCAACTGACCCAAAAGACGCCATTTTTCCCTGTTTAATTTTTGGCATTTTGGCAATTTTTCAGTTTGGCTCCACAAAGAATTTTGCTCCTAGTCTTAACCGTTTGGGTTCTCTGTATTCCAGTTTGTCCTAAATAAGAAATATCTTTATTCACCCAGGCTAAAATCCAACCAGCTATCCTTGTGCTAAGTCAGCCTAGCAGCATGTTCAACTTTGCTTTCTATACAAAATAAAAGTAGTAAGAACATTAGTGCCTACAACATGGTGTTAACCATGTTGGTGGTCAACACCTGCAAGAATTTGCAACTAGGAAGATTTGCATCTTTTCATCATAAATCCTTGCTGGAACTGGATTATCAAAAAAAGAGAGCTTCTTATCAAGTTGCACATGTAACTACTTGCATCAATAGGTATAAAACTTTGTGTGAATTAACTTTTTCTTCTTTCATACTTGTACTTTCTACATTCAAGTTTGGGTTTTTTTTATTAAAAAAAAAATCTAGACAGAACAATTCTTATTAGCAAGGAAGGTTGGTTTGCAATGGGAAAGCAGATAGGTATATTTCAGGAAGAAACATACAATCAGTAAGCTTTTAGCATAAAATGACACTAAATGACATCTGTCCCTATTGACTTGACAACATCCAGACAAATTCAAGGCATTTTAGTTCCCTGGCAATGGATGAGGCTGTTTGCTAGCAAGCTGGTTAAACAAGCTCCACTTTCCCACACTTAAAACCACATAGAAGGACACAGCTGAAATCACCCTCATTCTTCAGCACTATTCCCACCCTTCATCATTAGACTTTTAGAAGACTAAATATGTAAGTGCACTTCCATTTATTGCTTGGAAGTTTCTGTTTTGATTCTTTTCTTCTGTTTTTTATTGGAAGCAAGTAAATCCTCTTTGTATTTTAGAAGTATTTCATGTAAATTGAGGACTCGGTATCTTAAATTTGACAATACAGCTTGTGATGGTCATTATTTTAAATCTCCTTAAGGTTATTCCCTTTGCATTGCAACCCGTTCCCTGTGCAGAACTTTGGTTCAGATTCAGTGGAATCAAAATTTCACCCACATCTTCACTGTATGCAGCACCTGTAAACTAGAATGTGCTCATAGCCCAGGACCAAGAGATAGAGATCCAGAAAGCAAGTAAAGACAAGATGCAGCAAGAAAGGGACTCTAGCAGAGCAGAGCTTCTCAAGACCTATTCTGATGAAGAGGCAAAATTCAGAAAATTAACAACCAGGTAGGATTTGCCAGAAGCTGTAACTGGGGTTACTGTGTTTATATATGTTTATAGCAGTTTCTACAGCAGTAGTCTTCACTTTGAAGAGGAATTTTTAATACTACTCCTGAATAGAAGAAAATGATCAATGTGCAGTACAACTGCTGCAAGTGTACCAGGTCAAATTTGTTTGCTTGGGAAGAGCCACTTTGATGTCCAGCCAAGCAGAGCACTGCAGATTAGACACCAGGCATTGGGTTTTGCTACAAATGCTGTAGGACATTAAGTATCATGGTGCTGATGGAAGCCACTGGCAAGTTCTCTTCTGTTGCTCCTCTGTTTTTTCTGCTAGGCTCAGAGAAAAAGGCCTTAATCTATTTATACTTAAAACAAATAATTAAAAATTGCCACTTTCAGTCAGAGAAAGAAGAATGTGGTATTTGTTAACTCAACATACTGGAGAACAGCAAAGACTAATTTATCTTCCTAAAGGAGGAGAACAGACATCTTTTAGGAAGGACATTTCAAAATATTCTGACAGAGCACAGGAAAAAAATATACATCACTGCTGAGTATTTTAAGTCATACTCCCTCTTTACTCCCCTCCAAACTCCCGTTTGTTGGGTGGAGGACAGCTACTTCCTTTGTTACCAAAAAGTCTCAAGCATCTTTGAGATAAGGCTGATAGGGAAAATCCTATGGCATGACTCAGTGGGTGTGGCAAATTTTAACAGGTTCCAGCTAGCATTACGCTTCATTTATACAGACATTGCTTAAGATATTGTCCAAGAAAGAGGAAGTGAAGATAGATACCAAAAGAGGAAAGCCAATTTAAGCATAATACACAGAACTTGTAAGGAAGAACATGATGCAGAGCACAGTCAAGACAAGGACCTATTGTGCCAGGACAGGAATCAACCCTCCTACCCAACAGTAAGTTCAGTAAGTTGCAATCACTCAAATTCAGATTAACTTGCAGAATGCAAGTTGCATATCTGGGAGACAAAGATGCTGTCCTGAAAGCCAAACAGATTGTAAGTGAAACTAATAAATACACACACACACATATATATATGGAAGTCCTTTCCTCTTATTTTCATTAATAAAAAACGTATATTTTTCAGGACAGAAAGTGGCAGCTAAAGCCTGGATGAATCTGCAATATTTGAGTTAATAAAAATCTCAATGTCTATTTACCCCAAAAAGGAAAGCATGCTATTAGACTACCCGTTAGCACAGTTCAGGCAGATGAGTAATCAAGAATGAGTCTTGCTCTACCATTGCAATCTTCTTCCTTTACCCCCAACATGTAATTTTGTCAGTAAGACTGTTCTTGCCTTTATTACAAGATGAACAGTCTACATACCAACATCTCTCCTTTGTCTCCCAAAGAATTCCACCTCAAAACACTAGTCTTGGTCAAGCATAAACCTAAATCACCTTTCAAAGAAAAATAACCACATTTTCAAGAACTGGCAATAAAGCCAAATGCACCATAGGCAAGCAAATTTTAGCTTCCAACATAGACAAAAATAATTTTCTGTTGAAAGGAAATACAAAGAAAAAAATTCCACTTCTTTGTGCAGTGTTTGTATCAGAACGAAAGTGATTTATTTATATAACACACAAAGATTTTTATTAAAAAGGCTGGTAACGGAACATTTTATTTTGATGCATCAACTTGATAAAAGGTTAGTTACAGAAATTGTGTATAATGTTGTATAAGTCACATGAATGGGTTATTTAAAAAAGGTTTGATAATTAGAGGAGGACATCTCTTAGTTACATCGTAAAGTGCCTTGTGTAGTCATATTCTATCGTTGGAATGACCGCCTGTACAAATTTCAAGAAAATAAGAAGGTACCTGAGTTTCTTGTTGAGGAAAATGAGCAATAGATGGAAATCCTGTTAAACGAAGTCACATTCAATGGTCTGCACAACAGTATTTCTTGCTCATAGGAAAATAACACCTAGCAATTATACAGTTAAGACTGGGAAATAAATACAGCTGAACTCTGGTAATGACATCTGATGCTTGCCCAAACATACAGACCTTTCTGTTTTAAATGAAAGAAGGGAACCAAAAGTTATTTTTAATAAGTCTTAATCACCACACAAACATTTGCAATCCTATTTATACACTTAATATTTGTTACTAAAAAGTGCCGATGTACATAGCAAAGCTAATCCCTAGCTACCTTCCAGTAGTTGCAGGGAAAGTAGGCTCTTCCTCAATATTTCAGTAGCTCAGAAAAAGAAGGTTCCTTTTCCAAACATGCTTTGAAAGAGCTCCTTCTTGTTGAGTACAGGTATTAGCTCTGCCAAGCTGGGAAGTCTGCCATTGCAGAGACCTTCCTCCTGTTTTGTATAACACCTTCCAATGCACGTTGGGCCTGAATCTGCAGTCTGGAGTATACTGGATAATTATGAACTAAAATGTCCATTCACCTAGGACTGAGGCAGACAGAGAACTGAAAAATTAAAATCATTGCTTTCAACAGACGATTAAGTTACATTGGCAATGGATATAAGTAAGTTCTACTATTTTGGCATGTTAGCTCCATGCATCATTCATTTCTTAGCAAATACAAACTGCTTCATAATAAGGGAAGAAACTGCCTGTGAAAATCCCCTCAATTTGTTAAGCAATAGCAAAAAAGTAATCCAAATCTTAAAAATAAGCTACTTCTAACTATTGAAGAGTAGAAGACTTGAACTACCTTGCCAGCAAAGTTATTTTCCAGTTCAGTTTCAGTTGCTTCCTGAACAAATTGAACAAGTCTCAATTTATACAGTAAATGAGAATTTTACTGATCGAAGGTAACTGCTCAGTAATCCCCCCTTGCTTGCCTTATAGCAGCAAAAGAACGCACTTGCTTCTAATATGGAGTTTCCTTCAGTCAGAAAGCCTAGTATAGATTACTACAAAGCATAACTAAGTCACCTTGCTAAAAGAAAATTCTAATTGTGAGGCATTTCATATTGGCGGTCAGTAATTTTCATTGCATTTTTGGTCAGCTGACTGTTTTACCAAGATATTGCTCGCATGCAGAGTAGAGAATAAGGAGGCCTGTACCTTTCAGAGATGAATCTTAGATTCAAATCTAATAGAGAAGCTGCAGTAACAAGAGGAGTGATTATACTCTGGCAACAGTCTGTGAACCTCCAGTCTCATCGTCCTACACTGGGATCTCAGTTTCATACTCACAGCTACCTCCTTCACACCCCTACAAATACGGGCTCCGTCCTCTCCCTTCAATCCTACTTTCTTTCCCCATTGCTCCTGCTACCATCCCCACACTGGCCCTCACCCCAGCAACTGATAAACAGAGTTTGTTTGTGCAATGGAGCTTATCCCAGAACTCTAATCCACAAGCAGTTGTTTACTGTTTTCATACACGATTGCATTCCAGGGTAGGCATCTTGAGGTAACAGCTCCTTGCACTGCAAGAAATCTCTAATAATACTGTATAGCAGTGAAAAAGGATACATGTGAACTCCAAGTTCACCCCCACCTTCTGCAACAGTCTCAATTATTTTCTTCATGACTTCTGCATGCCTGAAAAACAGAATCAGAAACAGTGAAAATATTTTAAGGCAAAGGTAACTCCCTCTTCATCTCAATATAATTATGTTTTGTGCAAATTATAGTTTTGGACTATTACAGCCTCAGAAGCAGAAAAATAAATTTTCAGTTCACTAAGGGAAAAAAATCCAAACAGTAACTGAAAGTTAGTATTAAGTGATGAATGCACCGGTATTTGCCAGCTTCTTACTTTCACAAGCAAAGTGAAAAATGTTCTATGCTACAATGTAAACCAAGTGCCATAATGAGAGACAATACATATTGCTTGTCACTAGTGTAGTTTTTAATTGCTAAGTACCAAAAAAGTCATTAGGTAAGACCCCAGAAGGTAATTCTCCCCAAAAGGCAAGCCATCAGAAGTTCCTAGATGACACCTGAAGAAAATGACTACAAATTACTACAACTTTTTTAGCTTACACTGTGGCTCTCAAATTTGTAGAACTTAAGACATCAAACATTTCAACAATCCATAGTTTCCTAGGAAAGGCAGGTTAAACCAACCCTACATAAATTCAGAACTGTTGCTCTGGGACTGATTTAGGGTATGAAAAATTTCTCTAGAGGTAACTTGGGCTCCATGGCAGATCAAGAGTTTCTAAGCTTCTCTCTCATGATTCTGTTATTGTAAAGCACTACAAGGGACTCCTCAGGTGACTGCATTTTGACAAGTTACCAGTGGCATACCAGACCTGCAATGAACCACACAGACTTTTATGTACAAAGCTGATCCTGGAAATATTAACATGAAATCACAGAATAGCTAGGGTTGGAAAAGACTGGGCATCACCTAGTCCAACCCTCCTTGCTCAATTAGCAGTAAACTAGAAAAGATTGCTTAGGACCTTGTCTGGTCTGATTTTAAATATCACCAGTGAGGAAGACTTCTAATCTTTTAATGATCAGTTACTATTCAGAAATAACGGTCTTGTGTTCAGGACAGTTGTATCCCATAAACCAGGGAATGAAAAACATACCAAATCAAGTGGGGAGAACTACTGTACGGTCAATTGATGTGTTATTTATAAATAAATAAAATATATTTAAATCACAAATTCCCACTTTGTGTAACTGATCTTACTTTTATGTATACCTTAAGCACTTTAAATTCATGATTCTGTAGGCAATCTTGATCCATGAGGTCATGAAGACTATGAACACCCACCTCACAACACTGTGAGCTAATTAACAGAGGTAGTTTAAACTATCGGTCCTGAAACAACCTGCATGCATACTAAGAACAAGGAAGAGTAGCAAGCAGAGTCTCCATAACTTTCTGACCACTATGATACAACTATGCAAATCTAAACATCTAAACTATGATACCACTATGCAAATCTAGAAACTGACATTCAGTAGTTACCCCCAAATCTAATCACGCTGCCAGTGACAGCAAACACAAGGAAGGAAGCGGTTGCAAAGTTACCAAGTTTACATTGTAAACAGGAACATGCAAGTCTGGGGAAAAACTAAAGGTCAGCATTTGTCATTTGCCGTGGTGTTGGTCTTTGCAAATCAGCTAGCCCTCATAGTTGATTCCAAATCTGGATCCTCACGATGCCCCTGCAGAACACACACTGTATCAGGTGCCAACACCAGTTGCTTCCATATAGGAACCTGGCCACTGTCAAAACTTAAGCTTTGACCTTATCCATAACGGTGGACTATTTTTTGTACTGGCACAGAATACAGGCCACCCTACAGCTATCAGAAGTTTTTAACAGGATACTGACTCAACTTCATATACCTTGATGACATTTGTTCTTTTCTATATTTTCTAAGGACTACTTAGATATGTGGAATTCCAGATCATTCCATTGTGGTCATTCTTACTGTCATACAGTTACTTGTGAAAAGCTTTACGGTTGCTTTATAAACTTCCCCGTTTTCACCTTCCTTCTATAAAATTTTGAGGTATCAATGTAAAGTATGCATACTCCCCAATGGAAAGAGATAAGATAACTTTGGAAGAAATGTCATCTAAAATATCCTGCTATCTAGAAATCTCTATTTTTTCACTTTGGAATTCAAGTCCCCCAGAAAAAACTGTGAACTCTGTATGACTAATACATTATGTGCTCACCAGCGCTTCTTTTAGGACCTGTTTGTAGGTCACCTGAGCTATCAAATGAACTAGACATTTGAAACATCTACTTAAGTCACCTAATTTACTTTTCAGTATATAATCAGTTCTTGAGGTGGTTCAAGTAATAATAAATGAGTTATTATTCATATTCAAAATTACAAATACTGCTGTTCCTGTTGAAAACAGACTGAGATATATAGAGCTAAAGCCAAACATTAAACGGTTAAAAACAGATTGAAAGAAGCTGATTTCCCAGATTGATTAGATGACCCTTTATGATCTCATCAGGAATGTTTGCTTTCCAACTGAAGAACCCCTCTCCTGCTTTGCAATTGACCAAAGCTGTCAGTCAAAATATTTGCTATTAACTTCACACTGGAATTCAGTACAGGTGACATGCTGACTGTCCAAGTATCAGCTGGAAGAAAGAAATATATACCATCAGAAAGTGAAAAATACAAGCTTTCCTGACATACGAGGAAAAAAAACACCAGAAATTATTCATTGCCCCACAAAGTTCATAGACATAAAAGGCCTTCCACTGGACTTTACACATAGAGAACAACTATAAGCTTCCATGAAAAAGGGTAAAATGCAAGACTTTTTAGGACAGTGCATTTTCAAGAAAAAAATTACTTATGAACTTGATTCAGCATCTGTAACTGGTCATGCACAGTAAGACAAGTGTAGAAAAACACACAAGCATCACCATTAGGAGAAACATTATGAATCTGCAATAGTCAGTTAACTTTAAGATCTATAGCTGACCGATCCTTACAGTTGCCTCTAGTCTCTCCCCTGCTGATATTTAGAGTACATAAGAAGGAAAAACTGATTAGAAGCCTATTGCCATTTAAATTGAGCAAAATAAGTCCTTGGAATTAGTGCCAGTGATTCAGATCCAACTGTAAATGTGTTAGCATTTAACTAGTTTGATAGTCCCTTCATAACATCCACATTAAAAAGCTGAGAACTGTGGAATTATGATTAAACCAGCTTGCAGCAAGGAATGAGGAAGTTCCTCCTAGTACCATAAAAATGCTGACAAGAAATACAACTTATAGCAGAGCTGCAAGATGAATGCTTTCAACTAACTACTCAAAATAGAAGCAAATCTCAAGCAGCTGACAGCAGCACCTGACTGTAGTTTCTTGCTGTCTTTCTCTCTCTGACGCACAACACAGGGATATAAACGTCACAAGCAACAGCCAAGTAAGTTTAGGACCATCCAAATACCCTACATTACACAACACTTGTAATGTGCAGGGAAGCAACAGCAGCACAGCTAGTTAAATACTGATACTTCTGAGCTAAATTAAGAACAAAACATTTTTTACTATTATTTTTCACCTCAGAAGCCAGACCTTCTTAGCTGTTAGCCATACCAATTTAAGAAAATAGAACAGCTCACCTTGAAGAGCAAGAGGACATACTTAAAACATTCATTATAGATATGTTATTAACCTTTTTCTTCAGACTCAAGATGACCTTTCTGAGACCTTCTGATTTTAAGCAGTTGCTGGTTAACTAATTTGCTTTTTGAGAAGGACTAGACAGTTTCCTCCACATTTAAGACTACCAGTAAGTTTATCCCACTACATCATCCCTTCGATGCTTAAGACTAATCAGAACAAGTCTCGTAATGCAAGCTATTTCTTCAAGTGTAGATGTGGATAACATAACAATAGCACTAGGCCCTTCATTGGCTTCAGCAGAGGAAGAAGTGAAAACACACAGATAGAGCTCATTCATATTCAAAGACTAACAAAGGTCTGCAAAGACTAACAAACCCTGAAAAGGTGCTTGCAAAATTAAGCAGATTACATTGTAGCCACAGCCCAATATAAAATCCACAGGTCTACATAGTCACTGAGGGCTATCATGCCCAAGTATCTGGTCATCTTTGTTTCTTCTGAGATTGCCCTCTCAGCCTGCATCCATTAACAGGAGCTTGCTCGCAACGGATTTATCATCATTTATCACTACATTAAGTTTTGGCTTCAGGCCTCCCCCCTGCTTTTCTTTTATTAAATTCATAATATTCCTAACCAGTCTATTAAGTCTTCCTACATTCAGGACTGATATGTTCATATAAGGTGAATACCTTATTCAATCAAATCAAAAGTTGGCCTTGCCCTGTTTATTACTTTACAGTATGCGCTCAAGAAAGAGGCCAGAGCAAGCACCTTGTAATGCTTCCCCCAAAGTACTACTAGTTTCTGGCAGTATGCAAGCCAGGGTCTTTCTAATTCTAAAGCATTCTAATAACTTTACTTTTAACATTTTTCTTCCATTTACCTAATATTGCTTAAATAAATATTTTGTTTAATTAGGTGTTGTGTGCAGAGTTTAATCCTTTTTCTGGCTTTGAACATGTCAGCAATAAGTAGTGTTCAATGTCACCCATTTTTACTATTGCAAAAAATGGAACACCTATTACTTCCCCTTCCGCAGCGCTCAAAATGAAGGTCATTAAAATTATAACTCCCTCCTCAGCTGCCTTTTCCAAAGGTGAAGGGACGCAGGTTATTCAATCATTTCTTATGGGAAAGAGCTTCATAACCTCAGTTATCCCAGACAACTACTCCATATCTTTTATAGTTTTAGTCTTTCTTATCTTACAGACCAGAGATGACCAGAGCTGTACTGCAGTATTCAATATGTAGGTGGTCCCACAGATTAACAGAGGCCTTATGCTCTTTTCTGTTCTATTTTTTATTGTTTTCCTAAGAGTTTTCCAATTTCTGCTTCCTGTACTACTCTTAAGCATTAAGATTGATGTTTTCACATGTCTACTGTGTTAGCGAAGACTTATACCTGAGGATTTAAAGACAAACAATAAATGTCACCACTTTAAAATTTTCTTCAAGACAGCTAAACTAGGGAAAAAGCTATTTCCCAGTAATACAATGGCTTCTCTGCCCAATATTGCCCAGATATAAGCCTGCCTGCTTGGTGAAAGCAAAGACTGTTGTAAAGCAGTAAAGAGCTATGAACTGGAAAAAATACGAGACACAGATGCAAAAAGTCCATGAATATACACACTTGTAATAAAATCAAAAGGAGCCATAAACTACTTGCTGAAAAGCTCCCTTGCTCCTTCCCTAAAGAACGGTATACCATTCCCAAGACTATTCTTATGATCAAATAATTCCTAAATCAGAAACAATAACGTTTTGCATCTGCAAAAATTAACACAGGTTTGACAAGCTGATTACTTGACCCCTCAACTAGTGACATGGACTCCAGAAATGTTTCTTTAAGTCAAAGGAAATTACAAGACTTAAAGGGGCAATCTGGAATTTTAATTTTTTTAAACATATGCAAGGCTACAAAGGATGCCTCTTTTTTAAAAATGGGATAAAAGCCCAAACTTGTTTCTCTAAGAACAGCATACTATCAAGAAGCTGAGGAGTTACACTGTTTAAGGGATTGGCTCTGTATCACTAAGACACATAAAAGGATGTTAGGGACTACATCTAAGATGAAAGGTACCTTTCAAAGACCTAGAAAAAAAAATATCTGTGCAGCTAACTGAACTAACAGATTCCCTAGGCCTTAGGTAAGAAATGTGGAAAGTAAAAAAAAAAAATAATCCTAAAAAGCACAAGTGATTTTCGCACTTGTGTTCAACAAATACTTCATTGTGGCAATGAGAAGACCTCTATTTATCAATGTAAAGTTTCAAGGACTTCTAGGGGAGCAGAAGGTAGTTATTACAAAATAAGAAATGGTTATTTCATATTAAATTAGTCTTTTCTGCTCTCAAATTACACCTTAGCTTTGCACCCACCCAAAAAGGCACCAAATGACAATATACGAGAACTTGATTTTTCAGAGTTCTAGTAGCCTGCCATCTTCTGGAGTCCACAGGAAAGCAGAGGAAAAAAGCAAGCTGAGCAGACAGAAGACAGCTCAAACTGCAGAATACACTTGTGGCAGTGAGCACTGGAATGACTTCAGAGAATCACTGGTATCTTCCCTTCATGCTGCCTCAGAAGCTAACAGACCACTATGGCAGTCAGTTGTGGAAATATGTCCAGAAAACCTGAACCAAATCCTTAGCAAGAAGTGCCTTGCATCTGCAGGCTGAAATCAGATTGGAAACAAAGACTTACCTGCATGGGTGAACTGAGCACATGGGAGGTGGAGGAAGATGAGGGTGGTTTTCAATGGTTACTGTTTTTTTGACATGATCTTGACTAATATCTTCATACATGTGCTCTACTGTTAAAGGCTGCCGTTGCTACATGGGAAAAATGAACATGAGAACAAAAACATTACTAACAAAGAATCTTTCATTCCTTCTCAGCAATTCTATCATTAACAGATGAAGCACTGTAAATTATAAGCATCTAATAAACAACAGTTCTGAAGGTACACTAAATGAATGGAGTGTACTGAAAACCATCTGGTGTAGAAAAAGATCTGCACAAATCTTTGTTTTTAATACACTGGGTAAATGGTGAAGTCAATGTATTTGAAAACCATCTATATTCCCACCTAGGTATTTGAGACATAAGCCCCAACCAACTTTAACTCAAGAAATTTAGCCATTAAAGGGAAGCGTGATTTATCTAGTCCTCTCCCTCCGAAGATCATGAAGACATACCTGCTTACTTGACTGAGTTTAGTGGGGTTATCACTAGCTCTACAAAGCTAACAGAAAACTCAAAATGACAGAGCATGATTTCTTTCCTTCCAAATGCACTCGGTTAGTTACCAAGTACTATTTTCAGTGAAATTGTTCCTAAATCCTGCAAGTAGCATAAGTCCTATCTGCAACACTGATTGTATAATGTTTCTCTTACCATTTTTTGCTTTAAATTTCCACTGTGAATAAGCAACAAAATAGACTTACTATTTAACATTGAGTCTAATACCACATAAGTAGGAAAAAACCAACAACATAGCTATACCTCATCATATCCAAACAACCAGAGCCTTGGAGTTTGGTAATATTTGTCATAAGTGATGTAGAGGTCATAAGTTCTAGTCTGTAGAATAGCATCTTCCCCTCCAACGTCAACTTTAGCTTTGTTAGTTTCTACAATCTGTCTTGTGTCAAGCGTTGCCTGGTTCAAGATAAAAATTACAACATTAGTACAGCTTTGTTTGGGTTCCCTCCTTTCCCATCCTAAGTAGTTACATAAAGCTGTAAAACTGAAATTAATGTTCTTAAGTGAGCATTAAAAAAAAACAGAGGCTTTGGATTTTGTTTTGATCTTTAAATTTGGAGCATTAGTTTCTCTCCCACCAAGGGGTTTCTGGGTTTATTTTTTACTTTTGGTTTTATTTCTTTTAAAAAAGGCCCAATTTAAGGAAACACGCAACTACATTGTACATCTCCTCCCTCCCTTCTTTCACCAATAACTTCTGAACCCAACAAATAATTCCAATGAAATTCAGAAGACAGAGGTCACAGTTTATGAATGTTCATGAAGACCTTAACAGAGTACCACAAATAACAATGCCTTCTGTTTTCTCTCACAACAGTCTGGTGCAACACTAATATGCTGAACCTATAAGCTACCCATCTTCCACATATAAGCCTCAAGAAGAACAAATGCATTTTTTACCTCTTGTGAATACAGCACTGTGAGTAAGCAGAGTGAAAAGGATCAGCAAAACATGCAAAATTACTGTGATAAAAATCTTTGAGGATCTGAGAGATGTTACTGCAGTAGATTGGCAGGAGACAAATCCATAGGAAACCAGGATTAGTAATCTCACTGCTCATTACAATCTTATGTCAGGCATTTCTTATCATTATTTTTACTTTGCTGGCACTCATAGTAGTGATAAGCATTGTAACAGACAAGATAGAGAACTGTTCACTCACATCATCTGTCTCCAATAGCCCACTTTCTTCATACTCTGAAAAGAAGACCCATAAAATTCTGTGTTCAGCTTGTAGCTAGCCAGCATATTTCTCATTCATAAACAACTCTGTTAAAACAATCTACACATATCTAAAGATGTTTTATTCAGGTAGACTTCCCAAACCCCGAACCAGACTATGTTTTTTTTAATACAAATTTGACCAAGACTCCAGTAAGTACATGATGACCAAGCCTTAAGTGGCTTTAAGTGTAGGTATGAAGTAGGAAGGAAACTGTTCTAAGTCCTTAATTTATACTTGCTTGGATCTGTTCTGCTACTCTAATTTCCCAGTCACTAACATTCACACAGGTTTCAGCAGACAAGTTAAACATGCATCAATAAGAACGTACAAAGATGCTAAAGAGTGTATGCCTGCTGAAACTTTCAACATTCATTCTGTGAAAAGGTTAATGTCTTCTTAGAGTGTACTGATTAACTTAAAGGCTTGATATAAAGCATGTCCCACCCAATTTAAAGAAATACCTTCCATGTCTGCAGCTTCTCCTTCATCTTCCTCATCATCATCTTCACAAGATGCTGAACATTCTGGTATTTTTATATTATCCTTTAGAAGTTGAAAACACTGCTTTAAAAACTGCTGCATCTAAACAGACTAACAGCCCCAGCAAAAACATGGCAGAAGTCCAGTCAATACATATAGCAAACCAGAAAAAATAATTTCTTCAATATTTAGAAGTACTATACTGAACTCAAATATCTACTTATTAACCAAACTTAGTTTCAAAGTCCTAGTATGACATTAAATCTGCTAAAAAGGTCTCCTTTAACTTTGTAATCTGAAATTACTTAATTCTGAAATTATTTCATTTTATAGCCAACCATATCATAGAATCTCTCAAGTGAGCCAGGACCCATAAGGATGATTGAATTCAGCTCCCTATTTCTCACAGGGCTACCTAAAACCAAGTTGTATGACTAAGAGTGTCATGCAGTTCCATAAACTAAGAGCATCATCTAGTTCCATAATTGTTTTTAGAACAAAAGAGCCCTAAATGTCACCACATTTTGATATTATCTGAGGAAGCACAGTCCAATAGAAACTAATATGGCACAAGCCCTCA
This sequence comes from Pedionomus torquatus, assembly GCA_013398155.1. NCBI lineage: Eukaryota > Metazoa > Chordata > Aves > Charadriiformes > Pedionomidae > Pedionomus > Pedionomus torquatus. Next base: position 562,781 of record VZRU01008869.1, read on the forward strand.
GACAACTTTTTCTTTTGAGCATTGTGGGCCTATGCACAACACTTGAACCCAACAGACCAATCCAGTGGACTCCAGAAGAGGGAGGGCTCAATTCACAAAGGTTTCTTGAAGATTTTAGGAGAATACTCCAAATTATGATTGCAATTAAAAGCTGCTGTAGTTGTAAGTATCAGGTGGGTATCTTCCTCATTCAAAAAAAACCCAAAAATACCAAGAAACCAAACAATAAAACCACCAAGAAAGTTGTGAAGTACTTGGGCAAACAAAAAATTAGCAGGAAAAGAACTGTCCTTCTGGATTTGACCTATGGTCCAAAAAATGAAGCACTGTACAACCAGCAAGTTTTTCTACAGACAATATATTAGAAGTGAAACCCAATTCGTATCACATAACAGTTATGAATCAGATTAACATTCTGCATGTATTATGTTTTACAGAAGTAGCAATACACCTTCAAGTATTCCTTAAATTATTACTTGTGAAAAAGCAGTATTTTTACTATGCTCTGCAGCCTCACTTGAAATAGATGTATTTCACAGTTCATCATATCAACAGCATTTTCAGCTGTTTATGATTGTGTGGTAGCACGCTGCAGCCCGTTCTATTTCCCCCTAATCTTTACAATCCAAAACTATATGCTTGGATGGTTTAACAAACTCTCATAGCACAGACACAATTCCACTTTAAAAGCATTTTCTGTCTCTGACTTTCTCCACATTTCTTAAACATGTTAGCTAACATGTTTCCATTTCAAGTACTTCTAACTGTTCAGTTAGAAGTCAGTTTCAGTCAGTCCTCAGTTTCCTGAGGACTGAAGTTTCAAATTTGGCTCCTGCTGCAGAGTGACTTTTTGGAAACATTTACAGAAACGGATGACTTTGTAAGACACATACATTTAAATAGTTTTAATACTTTGTAATCTTTAGCTACTGCAAGTAGAGTTTTAACACACTTATCAGAGTTCAACAGGCTTGTGACCTCAAATTTAGAAGAAATACTTTACACCCCTACATTATTTTTCCATATAAAGGTTCCTTTACACTGCATCTCCAAACATTAGTTTCTTGAGACACCAAGATGTGGCACCACTGTAAATAGAATTGCATTTTCAGTTTGTAGAGGCCTGGCACATGAGTACACTGGCTAAAGACATTCCAAAAAATCTTTGTGCCTCAGTAAACAGATAGTAATAAGGAGATGCATATGTTCAGACTAATATCATGGGCTCTGAAGGTCAATGTGTATCTGCAACACACTCAGTGACAAAGCATATTTTAATGTTTCACAGGCAGTACTATATTACTGCAGGTAAGACTTCTACCTCCTTTAGGTCCTGTAATAAAACAAGAGGAAAATTTAGAAACAAGTACCTTACTGTCTAGTGTGATCTCCTTAACTGCTTCTGTTGCACCCACTATGCCTGTTAATTGAACAAGAAGTCTGCGTTAAAAATAGCTGGTTTCTTTGTTACTACATAGTACAAAAAGAGGTTGCAAAGACATCAGAAAGCAGCGTATGATCTTTCCAAGTTACATCTCACAACAATTTTGATATTTGAAAGGCTGCTTGTTTGGTATTGGTAGCATGCTTGGTGCTGGACATCTGTAAACAAACTGTATCAGTAACAGAGCACAAAAACACAACTCTCGCACTTCAGAGAGATTTTGTTGATGGGACACTGCAAAGTAATTCTTTCAAAACTTCTATTTTAAGGAATTTTTGCATAAGAGTGAGTTCAGGATAGGCATTCATGTCACAATAATGGAACTCAACTTCATGAGCAAGGTGTGCCATTTATGAATATTTCTAAGCATCTTGAAAGCAAGGTGTTCATGCCAAATCATAATGTACAGAACACTCAATATTGCTAGCTGACAGGAAGTGGGAGTAGAAAACACAGAAGTATCAGCTGTTGATTTTCACCCCATTAGCTTTGTACTGCAGTTCTCACCCAGTACTCTTTGGGATACATGACAAGATTCTGCCTTGACACAGTTCATTTATCTAATTAACTCTTCAGCTGAAAATAAATTACTTCACTATGGAGAATGAACCTGAAATCAAGTAACTGCTCATCAGAAATAACTGTTTAAAGAAAACGAACGCCAGCTGAATGCTGCTTGGAAACAATGCATTTCTAGTGGCTGCGTGATCAATTACAGATGTTTTATCCTAACAGAAAAAGTGAAGTTATAAGGGACATCTATACAGATGGGTGGGAACAGATTTTTTTTTTTAATTATTTTTGTTTTTTAATCTCCTTTGACAGTGTTTAGGGATCTGGCTGAGTCTAGCTAGAGTCTTACAGCTCTGCAGCGACAGCAGAGTGCCCAAACCAGTCAAACCTGAAAAGGAAAACTGGGCAGAGAAATCTATCCACAGGAGGGATGGAGGATGCATCCTTAATTCAAGGATATGACAAAGTTACGTCAAATGATTTCTTTGGTGTGTTTCAACTTTGAACTGTGATACATTTAAGAATTGCCAGTATGAAAAAAGTGTATCTACAGAAACAAAAGGAATCTTCTCCTACACTTTTTCTCCCCAGCCTGGCTGAGCTATTTATTGAACTTTTTCCACACTGCCACAAAAAATTTACACCAAAAACCCCCTAAAAACTGAGAGTGGAGTGCCTTCTAGATTTGGAAATGGTGGAAAAAATATCATGGAAAGACAGAATTTTATTAACTTATGATAGAACATGAAGAAACATGTTCTATCATGAACATAAAATTGCCAGTTCTTAGAAAAGAACTTGAAAAGAATCCTTAGAAAGGATTTACAAGAGGCTGTGCTAGAAAAGCTTATGAGGTAGTTTCACGTAAGCACTAATTTTTAGACTTCATTATAAACACAAGCTTATCTAAGGACTTCATCTAAAAAAGGATCAACTCCCACACTCACCTCTCTATTTAACAATATTTTCTTTCTTTTCAGTGCTCCCCTCCCCACTAAGGGGGATACTAAGATAATAGCTATTTTCCAATTATTCCCCCTTTTAACTGAATCCAACAGTACAACAGAATGGAAAACACTGAAATGATTAAATCAGATGAGGTCGTAATTAAGATAGAGATATCAACATGCTCCACATAAAACCTTGCTAAAAAGGAAATCTGCATAGTCTTCAAACAACAGATTTAAGCAAGCATTCTGTTCACAAGATCTCATTCCTAAGGAATGAGCCACTACACAGCTCATTTTAAAAAAACAACTTCCTAGATCTTTAATAAAAGAATACGGAAATAATTTATTGTCAACACCTCCAAAGAGTAGCCTGTTTCAGGCACATACAGCCATACAGTTAAACAACTGAGCAGTCATGTACCAATCAAGTGGGTAGCTGGCAACGAAACTTATTTCTTCCAGATTACATGCTAGTCTATATGTGAGAACGATTTTACTTTCCAAAAGTGGAAACTGAAAATCTTTCAGATTACCAAACGCAAAGCGTGAAGCAAGTCTTTGAATACCTGCATTGTGAAAAGTGTCTACCCATCCCCCATCACCATCATCTTCTTCTATAATTGCTTCTTGCTCATCTGAGTACTCCATCTGCTTACACCTTTTGTAGCACGGCACTGCAAAATATTGCAAACCAAAACGAATGCAGTCATTCCTGTACAAAACCAGAGTGGTGCAAGAAAATATCCTAAAAAGCCTTCCAAATCAGCAATATATTAGGTTAGAATTAATGTACTGTCTAGAATAACTTCAGTCATATGCATTACAGAGTCATTCAAGTACAGTGTCAACAAAGTTTTCAGAAAACAAAGAAAGAACATGGATTTGATTAAGGCAAAACAGATGTTTTCCAACATCATAAACAAGGACTATGTAAAAAACGTTCCTTTTCTACCATTCTGGAGGGAAAAAAAAAAGCTGCATGAAATGCAGAATTTATTTTCAGAAAGGGAGAAAAGCAACATGAAAGTCACAGTGAAGACAAGTCCTCCACAGCCTTCCAAAGTGAGATCTGTAGGATGGCTCCTGGCCCCACCTACAGCTCACAACTTTTACTTAGGTGGTAGGCCAATGCGTTACCATTAGCAGGAAACACATTTTGAAATGGGATCTAGATCAGAGCAATGAGGGGCCCTGGAAGTTGGGCAGAAAGAGAAAAAGTAGATTGCTCAGTCATCCGGCATCAGGACCATCCCAGGAAAGTCTGTCCAACACCCCTGTAAGCACTTTCACATGATAGTGTGCTGCAAGACTCCAAAAGCCAGCAACTGAAATACAAGTATAAAGTACAACCCATTCAAGGTAAACATCTCCTCAGGCTGTTCTTAGTACTGAAGGTTTGCCCGACAGCATTATCTTTGACACATTTTGATACGAGATTTTTTTGAGAAAATTACTTCCCCATGATTGTACCAAGGTGTTAGCCTTCTTATTTATTAAAAAGGTAGCCCCCACAAGTACTATATATACAAGTGTAAAGTTGATTAATATTTTATTTAAAATTGTGTTTTATATTATTGCTATTGACAGTGATAGTGACACAAATTACCTATCTGAATCAGAAGTATCAGTATCACTGTAAAAGAAATTTTGGGAACAATTCAATAGCCCCAGCTTTTCAAAATAAAGAGAAAAATAAACATATTTTCTTTTTAGAGATTGAATGTAAGTTGAAGGACAGTTTAAACTTCATTTCTACTTCATGAAGGCAAGCTGTATTACTAGTATAAAGCCCCGGTCTAAGGAAAAAAATTTAGATGCGCAGGAAAAATGTTTTTAATATTGCAAAGCCAAAGATCCAAAGTGCAAGATATTTGCTTCTCTTGCCAATACAGAAAATCAGTACAGCTGACAGCACTGTCAACCATGCTATCAATCCTAAGAAACTTATATTTAGAATTCAGCCTTACCATTTTTAGTTACCAAAAACTGTTTGTCTGTTGGTAGATAAGCCTTGACTTTTAGCTCTTCTCCTGAAGCCCTGTAAAATGAAGTACATCGTAAAAGGTTGAGAATTTGATGATCTGCAAACAAAAGAACCCTTCTATTTTCACTGTATGTCAGGAATATTTTATATACTCCTCTGGACCTATATACAAAATCTGTTTGCTTTGCCTTTATTCTTCCCTATACAAAGACTGTAATATAGGTATGGTGTCAAAAAGGTTGGCCACACTCAAACTACAATAGAGGCTAGGATCAAAACTATTTTCCGTCTCAAAAGTTACTTTCCCTTTGAGATGGCCAACCAAAGACAGATTGACAGAACAATATAATCTATGTGGAATTTTCTAGGATCAGCAACAGTGTAGTCCCAAATGTCTGAAGAAAGCAACTTCCAAAAAAAGCAAGAAATAAACGTCTAGAAGTATAAAACTTGCTCACAGTCACCAGAGTTCTAGTAATCATTGCCAAGCTCACATTACTCAAGCATTTGCTTTCATCTTCAGTGGTTTTTGGTTTGAAAGACAAGTAATATTTTGAATAGCCTGTTCCAAACTGCTAGCACAAGCCAGCAGCAACATCATTTTTTCTCTGAAGGAGACAATAAAAGGGCAATGATTCAAGCATAGCAATTCCTCTTTCAATTCTTCACAGCCCAGTATAGAGCGAGGAACCTTGATGATCAACTCTACAGACAACACCCATCTAGGCTCAAACTGATTAGCTTTATAACGTAAGACACCAGTAAAACGTGAGGAAGCACCCATTTGCAACTTTATTGTACATGAAAGATAAGGGAATTCCATGGGAAGCACTGCATGAACTGCTCTAGTGTCAGCCAACTTAAATTTAATTACTAAATGCTTGTCTAAAATATACCAATTGCAACTACTTCCTAGCAATTCCATTTGCACATGGTCTTTTTCAATCACCAATCACCAAGACGAGCTCAGGGAGATATGCTGCTCTGCAGCTAAGCACTGGAAGCACTCACAATATATACCAGCTTATTTCTTCTAAAAGCTTAGGAAAACAAACAAACGTATCCCCAAACCAATCCTCATCTCAACTACTGCGACACAGAATAAATAAATTCTGCCTGACTTAAAGACAGCTTCATCACAAAATCAGCAAAGTTCTACTGCAAGAGTCCACATGCTATTCTGAAATGAGACAACTACATAGCTGTATCTAACAGAAATTGACATTAAAGCATAGGTAGGGACATCAGCTTTCTAAAATTCTTTTGCTTTTACTTACCATTGCCAAGTAGGACAGTGGTGCACTAAGTGATCTCCAGCTGCAATAAACTGTTAAGGCAGGAAAAAAATAATTAAAGTATTATTAAATATGGCATATGGAAAAAAATCTCCAATTTTTCTCAACATAGTCTTCCAGTTGCACATTCCTTTGATAGATTAACTATGTAACAAGTAACTGTTTATATCAGTTTGATGATTATTTTAACTATTTCCTAGCTAACCATGAAAATACAAAGATTAAGTCCACTTCACATGAAGGAAACACATATTAAGCACATTAGCAAATTCAGATAGTTTAAAAAGCTGTGGTATTACATAGTAATCTTCTAACAAAGAAAAAAGTTTCTAGACCCAGTAACATTGTTAACTTTGTGATAAAGAAACTTGTTTTATTTGCCACTCTTCCAAGTTTTACAAAGACAATGCTTAATGTAAAAAAAAAAAACAAACACATTTGATTCTCTTTTGGTGTTCAAAACAATTTTGCAGCAAGAAAAGTGAGACTGACATCAATTCATTCAATCAGTGAGAAAACTGCAGCAGAGGAATAAACAGTATACATTTTAAGGAACAATCATCACTACGATAGCTCACCGACGTTAAATAAATACGGATAACCAAGGACTTTGTTCTGAAGAAATAGCTTTTAGAAGTCTTCACTCGTTCTTAGTATCTGAGATAAAGGCTTTTACCAAGTCACATCACTATATCAAAGCCATATTGGAAAACTCATGCTAGACTTGTGTACAGACTCAAAATTGACCCAACAAAGTCTAACCAACTGGACTTATTTTTTGTTCACATAAATTGTGGAAGGCAAGCCCGCACTGAAGAACAGTGATTTATACAGTCTTTGCACTAGTTGCTTTTGAAAAGTAGGTGCACACCTATTGCTATGGTTGCTCTTGTGTCTTAAAATTCCTGTTTATAACAACATACTTCCTAGCTGACTAGAAGCTGTTGTAGCATGACACTACCGGCTTGCAGCGCATCAGCCATTTTCTCATCATGTCATCCAAAGTGAAATATACCAGTGTAGTGGAAAGCGCCAGAACATGCACTGCATATGGATTAACAGGTTCAATCTCTGCAAATGTATCTTCTTTCCAACAAAAGTCTCTAGCAGAAGTGAAATCTACACTTTAAAGAAAACAGCAATCCTTCCCAATACAGCCAGAAATTTTAAAACTCATCAGCCTTTACATAATAATAACATATGAAACTCCATAATTACATAAAATTCTGTTTAAGGAACCACAGCACTGTTTAAGGCACTGATATTAAAATATATTATTAAAGATGGAAAAAAAATAAAGTGTTATTTGCAGGTCTTACAGATGCAAAACCCCAAAACAATACCTGAATTTTAATTTGCATTTTCTTCAGCTTAGGCAGCAAAATTATCCAGCTGGTTTCACTTTCTGTTTCTTAAGCAGTAATGCTATCTCATACTTGAATCAATATTGCAAAAAGTGGCAAGAGGTCAATTTTAGGACAACATCTTATTTCTACCCTGTTGCAATTAAAGCAAGTATGCAGATACATGAAAAGGGGTAGTAGGTGTTGAATTTGATTAACGAGTCATCTTTAGCCTTATCGCCAACTGATTCATCTTCAGAGGCAAGCCACAGATACCCCACAAAGTTTATAAAACATTCAGTGTCTTAGACTAAAGCACAGTTGAATTAAGATTCACTACCCAAGAAATCCAAACTCGTTCAAAGACAACGTCCCAACATGGATGACTTTCAATTCTTCATTAGCAGTCATTGCTAAAGACCAAAATCATCATGGGAAAGACTGTCAAAGGGCCAATCAGCAGAGCCATGCTCTAGTCTCATCTTAATTTTTTGTTAAATTTGTTTTGCTGTGTAATTATTCCCCTTGACTACTGCTTTGAAGGATCTTATTTATTCATCCTGTCAGCATCTAACTTTATACAGAGAATACATACTAACTGCAATCCTACTGCTGCTTAAATGCTGCTGTTTAATGTAATACAGTGCAGCTCTTACCAAGTACCCTTCCTTTCAGTACTATTGCAAAGTTTTCTCCCATAAACCAAGGGATTAAGCATTAGTAGAGCATTTGTGTAGACTTTGTCTATCACATTTGTTTTACATATAATAAAGTCTATAAATACCTTATTATGTGATACATAATATATAAACATTTATATACAAACACATATATGAATAATTATCAGAAGAGCAGAACATCATGTTGCTAAGCCTGTTTTTCTAGACAGTACTCTTCTTCATAGAACAGCATAAGTGCTTGCTTGCCATATGATACTTCTGTCCACATTATCTATCTGCATCAGCCACCATTTGTTCCATTTTTTTCCATCTCATCTTCACGTTTGTGCATTCGGTCTCATTTCTTTCATTCCACCTACCAGTCTTAACATTGTTTTCTTATACCTCTGTAAAGAGAATGTATTTTCAGAACAGTAGCACTTCAATATGAGAAAAAGCAGAACACGGAATTCAAAAATAGCATTGCACAGTGTTTTTACTATTCTAGAAAAAATTCTGTTTCTCTTTGCAGCAGACTCCTTTAAAAATTACAACTGATTGGCAGCAATCCAAAATACAACCAGCCTGAAGTAGCCTATAGAGAAGAGGAGGGAAAAAAAAATAATCATTGGATAGTTGGTATGGACAAGCACATGCAACGGCTTATCCAGAGCCTTGGAAGGAATCAAAAGTGAGGTAAGTAAAGACTGTTTCCAAGATACAAGTTCCCCTTTGAGCTGCTTACAGGAAAGACTTTTGAAATCAATGTACTCCTGGTTTAGTCCTGAATTCCCATGACAAATGGAGCTGTTGATTTGGCACGAGCTTCCTCACAAGCTTTTCACAATACAGGAAAGCACCATCCCACATTCAGATGTCAAGTATCATCTCAAGAGGAATTCTATTTATCAACTTAATTGGTAGAGTAAAAAGGCCATTTTGAAGTTCTACTTCATGGAAATTGTTTCAAGTAGCAGTAATCAGCAGGCAAGGATGTGAACTCTTTGAGATTAACATGGTCATTTTAAGTAAAATTTATCATTATTTCCAAAACGTTTCAAGTTTCTACATACTTACTTCTTCAGGTGTAATTACTCCAGTTTCTTTAAACTTGGACTCCTGCAATAAAGAAAGTTTAGAAATTTTGAGAACTGCTGACAAATCAAAGTACCCCAGTTTACTGGTAAGACAAACATCTGCACATCTGCTCTGCTTTTGTCTTAGAACTAGCTCTGTCCACAGAGATCTGTGTATCAGCTTGGAGGCAAGTTGTGCCAGGGCTGATAGGCAGCTTTCTTCCACAACCTATAACGCAAAGTTCAACAAAATTACTTGCTGCAGAATCTGGAGTACTATGAAAATAGATCACATATACAATTTTGATTTTTTTTTGCTACAGCCAATTGTATCAATAACAAAGAAAAAATACAGTTAACTGTAACACTGACTGCCAGGTAAGAGAAAACCAGGTGGGATCAGTGATTCGCACTCAGGACTTTGAGACTGCTCTAGGTGCTGAACAGCGCTGCAATGGCATCAATACAAGGCTTTGCAGTTAAGAAAGGTTATGAAATGAATAACCAAACCAACTTTTCTCTGTGATAGGTTTACAGATAAAAGAATAGATGACCAGCAGCAACATGACTTAGTTTGCATAGAGAAACCAAGTACTTAAAAGATTGCATTTATGAAGTTTAAGGATACATTTTTTAGCATATTCACATCTAGAGTAAGTGTATTTTGTTTCAGACTTCTGTTTCTGTTTGGGATATTTATTTTTTTTGTCTTAGAAAACTCTCAAGCACCAAGGAAACCTGCTGTACAACTATATAAGAATTACTTTTGAAAGAAAGTAAGATTTCAACCACGGCATAGTTCACTTTTCAAGTTTTTGCACCATCAATTACCAAATAATTTTTTGTCCTACAGAACTAATTTTTTCTATCAAGATTAAAACCAGCAACTGAAAAGCACCTTACTTTTGGCTACAACTTCACCTTATTTGATCATTAGGAACTCACTGAAGAAAACCAGCCACTGCTTAATTTGGTTATTCTCGATGCTTCACCCTGGTACATGCTATCATCTGTGGTATGTAAAAGGAAATGAGCACACCTGTTTCATATAATATCAATTACTTCCTTTCTCCCTCACTTCTAAACAGAAGATGTTAAAGAACAAGATTAAGATAAGCAAAGCAGCAGTTGTATAAACACCATAACATCACTATATGCTAGTTAACAGAAATCAAAGAAACTTAAAAAATCCTAATTTAGTAATTTGGATTACTGCAAAACTGAGAATTCTCAATAACACATTATGCAATACCACAGTGGAGACAACTTACTGTTTAACCTCAAAATGAACTATAAGCAGCAGGCAACATGTACAAACTTGTGTTTCTGGAATTATGTAAAGAAAATATGTAAAATATCCATCCCCTGTTTCCTGAGGGTAAATAGTTCAATTTTCACCTCTGTACATTCGGTAAACTAGTGAGAAACACAGGTCTAGTTTCTTTCCTAATTTACAAAGTCAGATTATTTATTTCAACCTTTTTCAAAGGGAACATACATATTATCGCTACCTCTGGTCTGTGGGAGGTTCTACTTCTGCCTCCTCCCAATCATACATCTGGGCACAAGAATTCCTCTGCTATTACAGGAGCTGTGCAACAGCAACTGTATTATGTATTAACAGGAGGGAGAAAACTGCATGTAGTCTACCAACTGCAGAAAAAACACAATTTGGTTCTACCTAAATAAGAGGAATTGTAACAGATGTGCTGCCCACCTTTACAAGCAGACTGTTACAATTCACTCTCAAGAACCAAACAGCCCGTTTTCACTATCTGCAGCTACCTTAGTGTACAGAGGCTTGTATACATATAGTAATGCTGATAGAGAAATAAGCTATTCTACATAATGCTGTACCTGCTAGCATAATGAGGATGTGACTAGGGGGTTTTATGTCAGTTGAAGAAGTTGCACTCTTATCCAAAATAACCATTGCAAAGCATTCCTGAAACCAGGCTTAAACCTATTGGCACATGAGCACCTTTGGATTTCCCTTCCTGGACACACAATCGACTAAAGTTTAGCCACTTTAATAGAAGTTAACAAATAAGTTATTCCTCGAGCAGTAGCAACACTTGGCCTTCGAAGGCGTGCACCTCCCAGGCAAGCACTCCCATTCCTAATGAGACCCGAGTTCCAACACAGCTTCTCTCCATCCCGCTTGGGAAGTCTGCCTGAATAAAACATCTTCAGACGCGCGCAGCTTGTTTGAACCCGCCCAGGTGCAGGATGAGGGCCGATGGCTTTGCCGCCGCAAGGCTGCACCACCTCCCTGCGAGGCGTGAGGGAGCACCTCTCCCTCAGAGACTCCCCGCTGGTTGCATAAACCTGCGGCCGCAACGACGGAGGTCCCCGGGCCATGACGACGAGCGAAGCCACGGTTGCTGCGCGGCTTCCGGCAAGGCGGAGCGACTCCCGAGGCGACCGGCCAGGCCCCCCTCGAACCCTAGACTAGGCTAGGCC
>VZRU01008870.1:7677-22971 GCA_013398155.1 Pedionomus torquatus
ATATAAAAAATTAATATATAAAGGGTACACAACACAAGGAGCAGCACAGTAACTTAACAGATAAGCACAGCTATGTGTTTTAATCCCATGTGGGTGAAGACTTAAAAAAAAGAAAATAAAAGCCAGTGGAGAATGCTCACGGTATCTAAAGTCAAGCTGCTTCTGTGCTGAAACATCAAACCAGGTGACTCATTTCTTGCAGATTTTGACTCAGCACTCTTGTAACTTTCTAAAAGCAATGGTAATCAAAACTCGCCAGATTCACAGGAAATTCAACAGGATTGATTGTTTTTTTTGCAGGGGTCTCCGACAGGACATGGTAGGAGGCATTACTCGTAATTCCAGGGTTAAGCTAAATTTGACCCTGTAACCTGCAGTGGAAAGGCAGGATCGATCTATCTGGTCACAAATCTTTTCAGACAGCCAACTGCTTTTGGGATGTTTTCAGAGGATCGCAGTGATAAAACATCAGCCATATTCTCTTACTCTGGACTATTTATATAACTCCACAGCAGCGCTTTTCAGCAGATACAGAAATCTAGTTATTGAACACTTGTAATGCTTAATTCGGTTCTAAGAGGAAATGGCCTATGTTTCATGGATACATTTCATTAAAAGACTATTTATTCATTTTGCATGCTGTAAATGCTTTAGCGCGGAGATATCAATGTCAGCTCGCAGGGGAGTACGAGGAGTTGTAAGATTTGTTACCAGTCTCCAGCAAAATGTGAGCAAAATGACATTAGCACACTATGATTTCTTAAAATCATTAACGGAATCACAGGAAAATAGGGAAATGGACCCAGAAAGGTCATCATGTGTATCTCCCTGCCTTAGGGGAGGCTCAAATACACTTATGTAGCATCTGACAAAAGTTTGTCTAATTCAATCCTTAAAGATTTTTAATGACATTTTACAGCCACCTCAGAAAATCTATTCCAATGATGCTTTACCTGCATCATTATGAAGTTTGCGGGGTTTAGCTTTTTTTGGCATTTTGTTTTGGTTTTTATATCTAGCCTGAATTTTTCTTGCTGTAGAGTTTATGCTGGTTACAGCCTGTCCTAAGGCTTACGATAGAGAAAACAGCTTAGACCCTCTACTTTCCTAAAAGACCCTTAAAGTTTTCAGCATCTAGGTATCCCTCATCAGCTTTCCCTTCCAACATCCTGCATCAAAAGAAGCGTGACCAGTAGGTCACGGGAGGTGATTCTGCCCCTCTACTCTGCACTCCTGAGACCCTACCTGGAGTCCTGGGTCCAGCTCTGGAATCCTCAACAGAGAAAGGAGATGGACCTGTTGGAACAGGTCCACCGGAGGGCCACCAAGATGATCAGAGGGATGGAGCACCTCTGCTGTGAAGACAGGATGAGGGAGCTGGGGCTGTTCAGCCTGGAGAAGAGAAGGCTCCGGGGAGACCTTAGAGCAGCCTTCCAGGATCTGAAGGGAGCTCCAGGAGAGCAGGAGAGGGACTCTTTGTCAGGAAGTGGAGTGATAGGACAACGAGTAATGGTTTTAAACTGGAAGAGGGGAGATTTAGATTGGATATTAGGAAGAAATTCTTTGCTGTGAGGGTGGTGAGGCACTGGAACAGGCTGCCCAGAGAAGCTGTGGCTGCCTCATCCCTGGAGGGGTTCAAGGCCAGGCTGGATGGGGCTTGGAGCAACCTGGTGTGGTAGGAGGTGTCCCTGCCAATGGCAAGGGGGTGGGAACTGGATGATCTTTGAGGTCCCTTCCAACTCTAACTATTCTATGATTCTATGATCCTCTAAACCACTTTTGGTCTGTGTCATTCAATCTTTATCTATCTTGTTCCCAAGGCTCTAATCATTCCTGCTGCTGGTCTGTATCTTGCTTTAAGTGCAGGGCCCTAAACTGAGTATCACATACTCAAGCTGAGCTTTTACCAGCACAGGAGTTACTTGTAAGAGGTAACTAGGCTGTGCGTGTCAAAGCCTTGACTTCTCTGCTTCTTTTGTGTAACAGCAGGATCTCCATCACTCTGTTTGCCTTGTGACCCAATATAACTCTCACCTCTGTCTTTGAAGACAAGCTGCCTCCCCAATATCGAAGTAAACAATTGATAACAACTCTGAAGGCATTAACCCAGCTTGTCTTGTGCTCCAGCAGCCACAGCTCCAGCATTTCCCTCCCTGACTTGTGAGATTGCCATGAAAACAGGCCAGCCTCAGCAAAGCTCTGACAGTGTCTAACACCCACAGTTTCTTGCCTCTCCACAAAACACACTGCTTCATTGTAAAAGGAAATTAGACTCATTTGACTTGATGTGTTCTCAGTAAACCCACACCAGCAGTCATATATTTCCTTGCTATGTTAAGAGTTCCTTATGACTATTTTAATTATTTATTTCCAACTTTTTTTTTTTCTTTTTTTTTAAAGTTGAGGCTGAGCTGCACCGTATCTGAAGGCAGACACTGCCTTGGTTTTTGTCTGTTTTCTTCCACCTCCTCCACCTGCTGCTGGTTTGTTAGACCTGGTGACTAATGGCTCAAACATCTCTATAGACCATTTGTTTGCTGGCCTTGATTGAAGTTCAGCAGCCCCAGCTGATCCGAAAGGTTCTAATCTCTTGAACCTATTAAATTCTCTTTGCCTCCCTCCCTCCTTCCCTTTCCCAAGATTGCAGCTGCCAAATGATGGAGTTCAAGTAACACCTTTTTTTTTTTTTGCTTGACCTTCCTGAACAAGATTTATCCCTTTCCTATCAATATTCCAGCATATCCCATCAAGGCTCCACTACAGTAAGTCAAAATCATGCTATATATTAAAAATTCTGCAGATGGATCTTGTGCGGCAGCTAAATCAGATATTCAGACACAGGACTTGCTAGATAAGAATGGAAAGGGAGAAGCTGAGAGGCAAAGGTTTTGAAATCATGGAGTTCTTTCCAAGGACTGAGAAGAGGAAATGAACATCTGTACATGGAGAATATTGGCGTGACCGAAACCAGGTTTCACAGCGTTGGATAGAGAGAGATGGTCACCAAATAGCTGTAGAGGCAGCGTTTGCAGTATGGTACGTCCAGAAAGGCGTGCAGGGACCTGGGGCCATGTGCCAGCATGAAAATACATCTTTAACTAGAGCCTAGCAGAGAATTTTTTTAAAGTTACATACACAACTGGGCACCACAGAATGAGAGCCTCAGAAGACACGCTGTAACGTAGAGTTACATCACACGAAAAGTTATCCAAACTTCTGCTTTTGCTTCAGTTTCCTGGGCACTGCCCTCACTCAAACTCTGCATTGGAGGATCATGAAATCATTTATGATCAATCACTGCCTCTTTAATAGTTCCAAGTACAGAGAAATCTTTAATGATTAATAAATTTGTTTTAAAGCTTTCACAAAAGCAACAATATCTATTCTATGCATACACATATGTTTATAAGCTTAGCCAGAAGCCACTAAAGAGTAAGGCCCTGACCTACACATCACAGATTCACGCAGAATTACAGTCCTTTTTACCCCCACAGCTTCTATATTTTACAACTTTTCCCGTTTTAATAGTGCAGCTGTAAAGTGCTTCAGGACTCTGTAAGAAAACACTATTAACACTCATGCAATTAAAAGCATTATGGGTTACTGTAAAATTCATTTGCATTGCTATTATCTCTCTTTAAATGTTTAAATGAGCCACGTTCCCATGTTCAGAGGGACTGGGGCATTGAATCTAGCAAGTTGTGATAGATCGAGCAGAAGGCTGAGGCCTTTTCCTCATTTTTTTTCCTTAAATTAAGAGAACAGCAAGTGGCAGCCCTGCTGTTTAGGGAGAGGCGAGTCATATTCATTACCTTTGACCCCTGGGTAACCTGTATTCCAAAAATATTATGGCCTAAGTCACTGAACTATCCGCTACCACATAGATCGTCTCGTTTTGCTGCAATTGGGTGTGGGTGTCCAGAAAAATCAAGGGTGTTTATTCTGAATTTATTACTGACATCAAGCTGGTTTATAAGGGCAAAGCATCCCCTTCACAAAACCCACCAGTACACCAGGAGCCAGCAGTAACTTCACCAAACGACTCTACAGGTTACAAGGAGTTACAAAAATCTGTGTTTTTTCCTCTGGTCTTAAAGAAAGGAAAAATCGAGATGAAGACTTTTGAAGACTTTTTATGGATGGTCTCATAGCACCTGTAAGACAGGAAGATTTTGTGAAGGAAATAAACTTACAAGATTTGAGGTCACCTCCTGACAAATGTGCAGGGAGATGAACTGCCTACAAGTTCATAATACACTGGCGCATGTATATCAAAGAAGTTAATTCCATAAATACATTTTAAAGTCACTACATCTGAACACTTAATTTACTTCTATGCTCCACCACAATTTATTTATAATCTTTATAAATATGAAGCATTAGGAAAAGCAGGTCAACATAAATTATTCTTCCATCTATAACCACATCAAAAATAGAAGAACCCTTATTCTTAGCTTTACATACTTTTTACATTAATTATCTCAGCAACACGATGACCATGTATGTGTGCGCTATCAACTGTTTTTCCTGAATTTATTGTTTTTAAAAAGAAACGGTAATTGACAGCAGGATAACAGTGGAAAGAATCTCCTTTATAATTGAAGTACAAGCAAGGGGGATGGAGTTATTAAAGTCAGCTTGAATTTGTTAGATATCTGGAATCAAAGAAATAAAACATAGCCTACAATCCATGGTTGTTCCTGTTACATTAGAAAAGCTATATTTTTCCATTTGGAAAGGTAATTGTTGATATAGTTGCTTGCAAGATTTAAAGTCTATTCTCTGTCAAAAGACCCAATGTTCCTTCCACTGAAGTCAATGGCGAAACTGAAAAAAGCTGTTATTGTTTCTATACAGTCTCTCAGAGATGAAAGTAACAGGGAAAATCACACCTTCTTTCCAGACTTTGGAGCTATAATGTAAAACTAAATGTACTAAACATTATCCAGACATTTTCAGCTGCAGAAATTCTAAGGTTCAGTCTTTATTCTGTACATGAACTAATCTGCCTTTAAAAGCAACAGCAGCCACAATCTCTGCTCACACGCTACTCCCTGGTGCTTTTGTTCCAAAGGGAAAGCATATGTTACCAACCACTAATCATTAACCCATTATATATACTGTGTCCTCTAATCTGGGTTTACAGCTATGGTTACTTGTTTCAAAGCAAGGGAGGAAGACGAAATCACGGTAGGGAGGTTGTTTGCACTGAGCTAACTTCTGCAGTAACGCGTTTTTCTGGCCAGCAGAAGGAAAGAGCTTTTGGGGCTAGGGCAATTACAGCTGCACTCATCAAGCTTTGTCTTTGTTTCTGCTTTGCCAGTTTGCCTGCCTTTTTAGCAATCTGCAACTGGGGATAAACGTCTGCAAATTTCCAGGTCCTAGGTACCTTTCTCTGCAGCCTAATCAGTTTATAGCTGTGCCAAGTGATCTCGCAGGTCAAAAATCTTCATTTAGGCTAATAAAAGTTTTTACTCCTCACTGCAAATCTTGCCTGGATAGAATTCCTGGAAGGTAAGAGTCAGAACTTTGACTCGCCATCCTTCCTTCAGCAGATGATTCATATTCAGGAAGTTCATGCATATTTAATAACATGGTTCAAATGTTAACCTAAAAACAGAATAGGATTTTCCCCTCAAGTTCGCTCCCTTGTGTATTGCTGTCTGCTTTTCTGGGGACAGAGGTTTGTACAGAAATTTGAAAACTCATTGTATTAACGAGTTCTGTGAAGAAATCATTCCCAGAGTCCATTCCACGGGGCCCTTAAACCCAGGATATTGCACAAGTTGAGAAAGATAAAGTTCATTTGTATCCAAAGGAATCATTAATCCTGAAAGAAGGAAGATATAGTCTGGGTGGTTGAAACTGCGTTTCAGCAGCTTCATATGAGAATTCCAGATATTTTTCCAAGCACTAGTTTTCTTATAGCATAAAAAATAGAAAGTCCTACTGAAGCAAAACTTTGACCCTCTGTTCTTGCTTTAAAATTCCTGTACGCAAGAAGTTCAATATATGAAGTGGAACAGTGTGAGCTTCTCAAAAACATGGACGAGGAGGAGAAAATACAGTACTGAAGCAGAAATACAGTCTGTCCAGCCACTGAAATGTGCAGCAGCATTATACTGTTCTTGAGAATGCCATTTCTTGAACAACTTTGAAACGTTCTATTAGACACAGAAATAAATCCTACTACTTGTGCATCTTTTGCTCCTGCTGGAAGAGCCCTTCCACTTCACCAATAACAAAGGATCATTTCACAACCAATTCTTATTTCTTTTTTTTTTCCTCCTTTTTGTTGCCAGTAAAGAACTGCTATCGTATTTTCAGAGTCTGCTTTGAGAACAGATGTTCCTTATTGGCCAGACTTTTTAACAAGATGGCAGAAAGAGGTGCTGTTTAAAGCCTGAGAAGCTGCAGAGACGAAAAAGGTACACAGAAGCCTTCTGAGAGAGAAGAACCATTCCTTCTGCAGAAAAGTAAGCCCATGAAATTCATGTTCTCTGTTAGATGGGACATCTATCTAGAGAAGTCAAAGTAGTCTCTCTACCTGAAAGAGAATCTGTAGCTCAGCAAATACTTCTTAGTGACAGCATGCCCACTTATAAGTGCCCACTTATTCGTTTCTTCATGATTTTTTGGTTGACTATTTGGTCTTGTCATTCCTGCCAGCCCATTCCTAGCAAAAGTGAATGCCTCCATGGCCAATGCTCATGTGAGATTTTTCACCTTCTGGGGACTCTTGCATGCAAATTACTCAGAATAACGGGATCTGTTTTCAGAATAGATTTTGAATAAGTGTTTACACTCTTTTGGGCACTTGATCTCATCTGCATCCATGACCAAAACACTCCACATCAATTACAAACCCAGCACTTCAATAAGAAATTAAATGCACTTTACCATTAATTAATTACTGAGATATAAATACTGTCCTTTCAGTGCACATGAGAGAGAATACAAGTACAGAACATGCCACAAAGATAAATCACACAGCTGACTTGGTAACTTAGGTAAAAATACAGAGGATATTAGCGTTCAGCTGATAAACTCCCTGGAATGAATTTTTAAGGTGTTTAAGCTTATGACATTTATGACATCAAAGGCAAACTATCACAACCGCAGGGAAAGTAAATAGGAGGAACTGACAAAGCTTGTCTACAATTCCTATTAATTCTAGATAGTACAAACCCAGATTCGTTATGGAATTTCAGAGAACAAACAGATAGAGATGTCTGAAAGAAGGAGTCCTTCCTAGTAGATGCCTAAACAGACAGGCAGTTGAATAAAAATACAAAGCAAGATGTCTGATACATATTCTATACAGAAATCCATTACAGTTGCACATATATTTCAGTGACAGATGAAAAAAAAAGAAGAGAGAAAAGCACAAACCTACAAATCATGTCAGGTGTTATTGAATTAGCCCAAGAATTCAAAGGGAAAAAGTAAAAAAAAAAGAAAACAAAAAAAAAAACACCTCTAGTTTTGTCCCCCTGGTATCACCACAGTCCATAAGGGACGGCACAGACAGATCAACAGATGCCTCCATTTTTATTCTAGACTCTAACATACCAGGTACTATTGATTTCTGATGGAAATTAGCAAATTAAAGATGGGAATTTATAAGCCTTATGCCCTTACTGGTCAATTCAGCTTCCTTTTCCTTCATCAGGCATCTATTCACACGAATCCTTTCTATCCAAACTCAAGTGACAGATAAATTAAAAGGAGATAACTGCTTGTCTCCGTCTATTCCTTGGCAGAGAAAAAACCCAGTCCAAATTACTTAATCACAGAGATCCAGTCCTGGATGTTCCGTTCAGGCAAAGCTGCTGCTGATTGCAGTGTGACATGAGGCTCTTTTGCAGGTGTGTGTATGACTTGGCAGAGCCAGCCTGATCTCTTCACAGCTCAGTTGCAATTCTGCATCCCTGCCTGGAAAAGGCAGGACTGCCCATTTCACCTGCAGGAACAGTCCCAAGAAACAACACAATCACCATCCCAAGAAACATTGTTCTTCAGAGACACTCTTTCCCCTTCACTTCTGCCTTCTATGGCTGGGAACAGTAATTTGTTGCTGCCTTGTATTAGAAAAATTAATCTCCTTCTTGGCACAGGAATCAGTTATTTTGTCCAAAAGAGAGAAGCTAAGATCCTCCCCTGCCCTTTGCTGGGAGAACAGCCACCAGTTTATCTTGCTTTCTTATTTGCATCTGGACCTAGAGAAGTCCAAGGCAGTACAAACATAAGGTTAAAGGAACTTGCCAGGGCATTTCCTTTTATTTGTGAGTGGTCTGAATCACAATCAAGGTCTGAAAGAGTGAGAAAATAATGGTAGAGATGAAATTTAATACCAGTCTGTTTGCAGGTTACACCGTTATCAACACCCCATTTTGCCCATGAGGAGGGCAAGGGGAGAAACATGCAACGTGTGTACTTTAAAAAGCAGGGTCTTCAGACTTTCAGGCAAAACTCCTGGTGCTTAAAATTCATCCTGTATGTATATCAAGTGGAAGTCGTGACTTAGAAGTGCCGTTGTCTCAGAAGTCATGGACAAACGCACACAGCCTAAATTCCAACCGTGTCTCTATCTTTGCTGTCTCCCATTCACCAGGTTCCCCCAACAGCACAGAGCCAGCCTGTGGGAAATACTAGTCTAAGGGTCCAAAATGGAATTAGATTTTCATAAACCTATAATCCTCATTTAAAAAAAAAAAAAGTGATAGGGAAAAAGCTTATCAAGGATGAAATCAGATATACCACCTGAATCTCCAGCTTTCCAGTTTGTATTTCTGATCTGTATTTTGGTTTCATTTCACAGCCCCTGTGAGTCATGCCAAACCCAGGATTTCTTCAGACTAAGACTTCACCCAAGCTGCTGTGCTGAAGTCTTATTGAATATGATTCAACCTAAAAACGTTTCAGGTTAATGGCTCGGAAAACAACTAGACTAAAAATAGTCTCCCCCAAAACTCATCTGTTGGCACAGCAACAGTCTATACTTCTACCACCCATCAGGCGACATCTCATCACAGCCCCTCTCCTTCCCAGACCACACGAGGGGCTTCTCCTCCTCAGCAGCTCAAACAAACAAACAGTTGTTCCGAGGGGAATAAACTTGCCAGACCTTCATTTCCAGTCCTTGCCTAGCGATGACTTCTACACGGTTACCGCTAGAAGGACACCACGAGAGCCTGAGCTGCTCAGCAGTCACTCTGATGGATCTTACTGTGAATACATCTGCATTTGTACACTGTAATTAATACCTGCATTGGGGATGTACAAGTTTTCTGGCAGAGGGAGAAGATTAAAAGGACTGTAGACATCCTCTCCTCGCCTCCCTGCCATTTTCTCACCACAGGATCACTTCTCTCCTCTATGGGATTTGGGGAATTCATTGAAGGGATGACATTGGGGCAGACACAAGTGATGCCAGACCACCCACAACCTATCTGCTCCCCCATTCAAATGGCTTCATAGCTCCCAGTTGGCCATTATGGACCTAAAGCAAACCTAGCTAAAGCAGTAACATTATCAAAACAAAACACAAATTAAATCATGGTGACTAGTTTCCTTTATCACTTAGGAATTAAAGACTTGTCCACCTGACATTCTCATGGATCTTTTTCTTGTGAAGAATCCTGCTACAGTAGGGATTTTCTACAGAAAAAGGACACTTACTGGATGTTCAGAAAGTGGCAATGGGTACAGGTCCTGCTGCAGCACAGGTTAAGCCTCAGAATAAAGTGATATCATCTCTTTCTCCGTGAGCTATATACTCTTGATCAGATAAAGACAATTTTGTTCACTTTGCTCATGACAAAACTGTTCAGAATATTTGGTCTTTTAATAGACTGGTGGGAGCAAGAAGTTATAAGGTTACTCTAGAGTAACTCAAACTTGCTCAAGCCTCTTCTTCCTCCTAGCTTGTTTGCTTTCTACAGCAGGGATGCTGTTCCTGGATATCTCTCTGTGTGTATACATCTCTAGAGGCATACAGAGGAAAACAAAGATGAAATGTTGTATTTGTAAGAGATGAGGTTCTGGTTTCTGCCTTGCTTTCCATCTTAATAGAGATTTGGCCCCACTATGTATGCTTTTACCACGAAGAACTGTGTCATCCCATTAACACGCACAACAGCTTTTAACGAAGATATAACAGCCAATATGGTGCCCAGTTACAAGAATTCTTAGTATTATATTGCATACATGGCAGTTCATTGCTAATGCAACCCATCTGGTTTCTGGAAGGCAAATGTGACTGCAAACAATCGTCTACTTATTTTATTTGAACTGATTTCAAATGATTTTTTGCACGTGAGAACGGCCAATCATGTCAAAAGGGATTTTGACAGGGTCATAAATACCGCACCTATAAATAGACTTTGATCCATGAGCAGGGAAAATGTCTCCAACAATTTCTTAGTGCAATGACAGTGAAATAATGAGAATGAAATCCAGACTGAGCATCATTCAGTATGTTGTTTAACTCCAAGTACTTAAACAGTTGCTTGTGAACCAATTTATTCATTATCTATTACGGATCGAGTTGGAAGCAGCAAGATAGGTCTGTAAATAATAGGCTGAGTGGGCTTGCTTTCTCTCTTTCTCATATAGCAGGATAACATTTGTTTTCTACTACTCTGATGGAGAAGTTCCAAGACACAGTGATAAATTGAGCATATAGGTGATAGGGCCCTGGTATTACATGAGCAGCCAGTTTAAAAATTTTTGGAGATACACCAGCAACACATCCCATCAGAGCCTGCTGCTGCCATTTCTACATTTGCATAAGCCAGGCTGTCTCACAAACTGCTGCTCCTGTTCCTACAGCTTTCCCAAGCCAAACTCCTTCAATCTGTTGCAGTTTTGAAGGCCAAACCCCTTCAATCTGTTGGTGCTGTTTCCAAGCGTGGCTGATGCTCCAGCAGTTACCCAAGCCAAGCTCTGGAGCAGTCTTTTGCTGTTTATTCTTAGCTTGCTCAGCTCGGATCCTGGTTAGCTTTGGCCACCAAACAAGAGCCCTAAATTTGAAGCCTACTCACCTCAGACCCCTCTCTAATCAAAGAGGAAGGAAGAGCCAACCCTAAATGTTTAAATCCTAGGATGAGCTGAACCAGTGATGTACCTAAAGGAGGTCGGGTGAATCTGATCCTCTAGCCCTTCACTAGGGTCCACAAGGGATCATCTGTTTTCTATTGAATCACACAACATAAATAAAATACATACAATTCCAATACAATGGACATACCATACTTTAGTTGCATGATACTTGAGCGGTATCTTCACTGTTTTTATTACTGAAATTTCATTTTCATCTCTGTGCAGGAGAACTCAGAAGGAGGAGAGGCATTGCCCTGTGTGCTGCTGTGCAGTCCCTACCACACCACAAGGGACACGTAGGGCTCCCTCACACCCCTTGTGCATTCCACAGTCTCAGCTATCCACTAGCAATGCTTTTAAAAGTTTTGTTAACTTCATCTGTTGGTTTTATTACCTTCCCGACTTGCCCCTACAGAAACAGCAAGCAAAGGCAGCGCTCTAAAGACCTCCAGCAGCCCTTTTCCCTTCGTAGTCAAGAGAGACTATGAAGACACAGGAGAAAGTAGTACATATAGTACCTGAACTGGGATGATTTTACAGTGAGTACCCCGTTTCCCTGGCCAGTTCTAGACGGGAGATTTAGATTGGATATTAGGAAGAAATTCTTTGCTGTGAGGGTGATGAGGCACTGGAACAGGTTGCCCAGAGAAGCTGTGGCTGCCCCATCCCTGGAGGGGTTCAAGGCCAGGCTGGATGGGGCTTGGAGCAACCTGGTGTGGTGGGAGGTGTCCCTGCCCACTGCAGGGGGGTTGGAACCCAGTCTTTAAGGTTTCTTCTAACTCTAACCGTTCTATAATTTAAACTGTCTATTGGCTTAGTGCCTGTGACAACAATGCTGGCTACCTTGAACTACAACAGGTGAAGCCCCAGCCTACAGTCTTGTTTATATCTTGTTAACATAAGCCATACTAGAAAGAGGCAGGCAATGTCCCCAAGCCAGGATTATCTTTTACAGTTCCAAAACTGTCAGCTGAACAAGGCAGCAGCGATTAAACTGCCTGCACCTGAGCACTTCTGCTGCACCTCATCGCCTCTGGGAGAGGCGTACAGGTCATCCGCGCCACGGGAGAGCCACGGCCCTAAAAGATGAAGACATTTCTCCCTGCCTCTTCACTTGCTGTATTCTACACACAAAACTATTTTATTCTCTGCCTTGATAAGCACATGTCACATTCAAACAAACAGTTCTAGCAGGTCACATATTCCCCCACCAGCATGTTTCCATTTCTGGCTGCGTATGCTTGACAAGTGTGTTTATTAGAGCTTCCTGTTCATTACCCTTAGAGAGGTTCCTTGGTGCTGCTGCTTATTGCACGAGGCTACACAATCAATGTAAACACTTTGAAACTTAAAGGAGGTTATAATTAAAAAGGAAGATGTCAATTCATGATGATCTATTGAAATATCGGCTACACAGCTTGAAAATAATACAAGTAAATTGGCTATAGAATCAAACTAAAAATATTCCATCTGAAATATTGTTGAGGTTAACAGCAGGTATAGCTTTAATGAAGAGTCAGTCTCTCTGTCCTTGCCTTGAAATACGTCCCTTATTGCTACGCTCTGTTTTAAGCATCAAAAAGATATGTAGAAAATTAGCAAAGAAAGGTAAGGACTTGGAACTAATTTTCTTTTTCTCTTGTTCTCCTTCCCCCCCTTCCCCAGCGCAGTGTTATAAATACTGCTACAGATGTGAGGAAACAATAGCATTTTATTGTTGTAAATGTTTACATTTTTTTTTTATCAAACCACCAGACCTAGCATTTTTCATCTTCACAAAGCTTTAGAAACAATACTCAGTAATGACCATTATTGTACAACACCCATGAATACCAAAAATAGCAAACAGCTTTCCTTTCGCTTTCATGTTTCCCCTAAAACGTTGTTCTCTGTGATGTTGTGATCCTCTAGCAGGCTGTAATAATTGCCTGGTACTGTATCTTTATCTGTCACAGGGCCGAGATGCATTCGGGAACTTCTTGCTTATAGATCTGCCATCTCTTGAGAAAGATGACTAGAAAACTGGTTCTCTAACTATCACTTATTCCGTTTCACCTATTTTCAAAGTGCACACCCAAATCTTAAAACAGTCTCTGTACAAACACACAAATAGACTTTCTACTGGATTAAAAGGCTTCCTTGAGTTTTCTGCAGGTCCCGGTGCACTGTTCAGATAATATATTGCATTTTCTGTATGAATAAGTATAACCTGACACAATATTTAATAAATATTCATTTTCATCTGGTTCATGGAGAACATGTTTAATCCCCTGAAGACTAAATACACTATGTAGGAGAGAAACCAGAGCTGCTCCTAAGGCATACAGCACATTAACCTGCACTCGTATTCTGAACAGTTAAGACTCAGAAAAGCAGGGAGTGCTCCTGAAGACTGGGAAGTACTTTGATGCAAATGCAAAAATACATATGTAAAAACAGTGCTGGTGTAACTGCAAATTAATTTATGTTATGAGAGGTTCAGAATGCTAAACACCTTTATTGGAGACAAATGATGTTTTTTCTATTCTCTGAGGGTGTATTATACGTCTCTTGTCAAGTTGTTGCCGAGAAACCGTGTTATCCAAGCACTTATATTGTGATTTATAAAAGAAAAGGAAGACTTTTGATTTATTATCTTGAATTGTCTACCCACTCCTTTGCTACTTGCACCTCTTGTTTACAGCAGTGCTCCAGCACCAGCAGGTACAGGAGGCTTCATTCCAGTGGCTGCATTTACCCCTCGAGTTCATAACTCCAACAGCAACCAACTCTTGACGCCTAAGTTCAAGTGCATGCAGTTTTATTTTTTCAAATTAGGTTTTTAGAAGAAAAAAAAAAGGCAAAAGACATCCCTGCAAAAAGCTCCAAATGCTTGGAAAGTTAATTAGTACCCGCAACAACAGAAAAGAGACCACCCGGCCTCATTATAGGAAAAAACTTTGATCCGAAAAAGCTCCGTAAGCCAACAACAAGTAAAGCAGATGACTGTCATTCACCATACCGAAATGAGAATGTTACAAAGAAAACCAGCCAACCAACAACAAACCCAACAGAAAAACCCCACCCACGTTTCCCAAACACCGCCCACTTGGGTTTCTTTTCCAATCCCCGTCAGCATCACCGCTGGAGCGTTCCTTCAAAACTATCAACTCTACAATGCATTTTGCATCAGGCTCAGAAGCTGCAGTCACAACACTCCGGCATGCTAGAGGGAAGGTTTTCCCTATTTAGCACGTAAACCTGTGTCCACTGTTTTTCCTACCATCTGAGCAGTAAAGCAGGTAAGATTTAACTTCTGCACCCAATGAACGTTGGATTTCTTCGTCCTGCTTTTTGCTGACACATTTCTTCACAAATACCAGTGAAATTTTTCATACAATCACTGACTAAAAATAAACAGAAAGGTATTTTGTGATTTTTAGGAGAAAGGTGCTATACACAACTGCAGCAAAGGGTGGAATAAAATGCAGTAACTCTGGAAACAATAATTTGCCCCTGTATCTTCTGTCTCAAGGCTTGTAGTACAGCATCTCCGAACTGCAAACACGGTCTTCAATCATGACTACAGATCATTAACACCAAATAATTAGTGCCACGAGTTCTGTAATATCAGATGTATGAATTACCTCCTCCATGAAAATAACTTACTCATAGTCTTCACTCTGCTTCTGGTCATATGAGGATGCTGTCTTAATATTTTTAATTTTTCTTTTTTTAAAATAAGTGATCAACCCAATATTGGTGTCTCTCAGTTCCACAACTCCAGAAATCACTTGAGGCATCAGAGGAATGCTCCCTCCTTGCTCTGCAATCTGCCAGTGACTCCTACACGGGCAGGGGTCCTGAACAGCCTTACAGCTACTTTTTAGGGGAAGGAATAAAGCGCAACCAAGCCCTGAGTTCAGATAACCCGAGCTAGAGATGGCAGAAAGAATTTTGCTTCCTAATCCATCAGCCATATAAGCCAAATACATAAGGACACACACCATTAGAGACTATGACACTATTGGCCAAACATTTTATGAAGGCTGCATCATATCATCCTCTAGAAAAGGACAACGGCATCCTGGTCTATTACTATCCAAAGTTCCTCCCTCCATCACACACACAAAATCAGTAAAAATACCTTTTTAAGAGAAAAAAAAAAAAAAAACACCACAGAGAAAAAACCTGAATCAAATAAAATCTGCT
>VZRU01008870.1:23032-118391 GCA_013398155.1 Pedionomus torquatus
CACAAGTTCCCCCCTCCATCACACACACAAAACAAGTAAAAATACCTTTTTAAGAGAAAAAAAAAAAAAAAAACCCACAGTGAAAATACCTGAATACAATATAATCTGCTAATAACAAGTGATCTCACTGCCTGAGGCAGTCCTGAGCAACAAGGGCTGAACTGCTGACTAACCGTGATCAATACTACATCAACAAAGACGTGGTAGATCTTTAAAATCCATAAAGCTTATTTGAAGGAGGTTTGGGGGTCATCAGAAGTAACATGACCCAAATTGTATTTACTTCTCTCCAAATTAATCTGAAAATTACTTCAATATTTACTGACTTCATTTTTATTATTTTTGGGCCATTAAATGAGACATTATTTAAAAAAAGCGAACAACAACAACAAAAGTTGGCACTTGTATTTCTTGTTGCTGTTACACACTACATTCTTACAGCTCTTTGAAGGTTTCCCTCATCTTTTACTGCTGGAGAGTATATCCATCAAAAATTGTTTAGTTTTGCTGAAACTTCTTGGCACCGTAAGATGATGCGACTTGAAGGTTTGTGAACTGATATCACTAAAATAAGGAACATCACAGGAGTCTTAACGGCCTGGTAGCAACTATTTCTTATCCCCTTGCTCTGGGGGGTGTTGCACTGTAGTCCTTCAAGGAGACAGCGGAGGAGACAAGCCTAGAACAACTATGTCTCAATAAAAGAGGAGTTTTGACAGAGTTAAGCTCCTTTTAATACACCTGTAAGTCACACATCTCTCACATCCCGAATATTCTCTGCTATCATTCACTTACACAGGAGGCATTAGGACTTAGCAGGATCCAGCTTATAGTTCTAACAGCAAGTGGCGTATCAAGAGCATATTACACTCCATCACTGGGATTTTGAAAGGCTGAGCATTTTTTAATATAGCACCCCAGGTGTTTGCTGCTTAAAACATACTCCACACGAGCATCCGCAGATGGCATGTCAACAGGGAGCCATCTAGATTCAAATGCAGTAGCGTTCACTCCAGGACCCCATGCTGAGACCCCTAAATAAAAAAAAAAGGCAACAAAAAAAAAAACCCAAACAAAACCCAACTATCAACAGAAAGAAGAAATAAAGTAAACAAACAAAAAAAAAGAATAGGTCCCACAACACATTGGATTAGCCAGTATGCAACGTTCTCATGTCCAGCAAATATAGGACCTGGTCTGGCAGCCCTGATTCAAGCAAGTCAACACAACAGAAATAAATGAGAGGCGATTCAAGCAGCCTACTACAAAGGTAATATTCTCCCTGGATAAGTCAACCATGAATAATTCAGTGTAGGTTAAGCTCAAGTAAGACCATTACTAACTGTTTTCATGTATGGAGGATTGATTTTCTTTCAGTATGAAAAGGAGACCCTGGTTGCAACGCTCCTAGGATGAAGATAGCGCACACGCCATTGGTTTGATTGAAGCGTGCTGTGGATGATATACCTAATATTTTGCCTCATACCACACAGGAGGGCAGGGAGGGGAATCTGCTCCATTGCAGTTTTGCAGAGTGATGTACCAAACGGCAAAAATTAGTTGAATGTGACATGTTTAAAGGGGAACACGAGAAACAAGGAAAAATTACCCAGGTATTTCCTGCTCCTTTTAGTCAGTCGCAACATTTAGAGGCTCCAGCCTACAAACAACAATAATATAACCAAAAAAGCATCAAATATTGAATATTTGTTAGTAATTTATACATAGGCTGCGCAGTGAGGAGGAGGAGGCAGGTGATGAATAAATGACACATAGACCGAGACCTGTTTGTGAACAGAACAGCAATTGTATTTGACAGGCATACGTAGAACACTACCTACAGGAAGGCTTCTTTTCAGAGATTTACAAGAACAAATATAGAACTACACTGTATAGATTATGTTGTCTTCCTGAGATAAAGAAATGCAACTAGTTTATGGAAAACGAAAGGTGTTTTTCGCCTGTTACAGATAAGAGACTTCTCTATATACTCCGCAAAATAAGCATCAACAGTAGATTTGGATTCTCATTTGTCACTTAACACTTTGGAAGAAAAACAGCTGTAGAAGAATATGAAAGATTAAAATAAATTAGTTGTTCAGTTTCCACGATACTTTGTCATTTAATAGCATGAAAACATTTCAGATCTAGGACTATTATACTCCACTGTGACACTCTAGACAGTAAAAGCCATCCTACCCACAGCCATCAGCACTTAATTTAATAACAATCTAAAATTAAGATAAATTGACTCTCTAAATGCTTGAAAAAGATTATTCCGTGACGGAAGAAATCACTTCACTTGAAAACTGTTTTTAAATAATTTGCATTATTAGAGTTCACTTTAAAGAGTTGCCTCATTAAAAGATGATCCAGAAAGTTCTAGCATGAAACAATTGTTTATAACTGCAGCTGTCCTGTAGTCACATATAGCTTTTAAAAAAAATAATGCAAGTAAGCTATAAGCTTGCCACTGCTCATAAGGACTGGAACAGTTACATGTTGAAACGCATAACATTTTAAAACGGATCAAATTGAACCTGAAATAATTTGTCAGTGATAATTGTTGCAAATCAAGTTTACTCTACCCTTTAACAAGTTGTTTTATATAGAATGTAGTACATAGGGGAAAGAAAAATTAAAAACTATCTAGTCTATCAAATTCTATACTAGAAACAAAACATTTTAAAGAAAAAAGGAAGAAAAAAAAAAAAGGACTAGCATCTATCACAAAGGACCACTAGTTTGAGAACTGTCTCACCTAGTTTCATTGTGATGGTTGAAACATGCCGTAAAGACTGGTCTTCATTTATCTTTACACACAAGCCCCTCATCACAGGAAAAGTCAATGAGAAGGCTTCTAAGGCAGAGGCTCATTTACCGTCTGCAGCCAACACTTAGAACAATTTCCACTGGAAGTTTTACAGATATGAAGCTAAAGTTTCAAGGGAAGGTGTTTTGAAATAGGAAATTCTTCTGAAAAAGGACTGTAGAAATGCCAATGTTGGAAATTGTATTTCTTGCCGCTGTATATAACAATGGCATTAGGCACGTAGTACTTGTATCAGATTCACAGCATGGGTTCTTTTCAGTGTCAGCCCTGTTTGCCCTCTTTCTGCATCATTATACAGTTTAGAAATTTTAGGCTCTTCCTTATGCCTCTGCAACACCAAGGGTTTTGACAGAGACACTCTTCAGCCGCCACCAGTAAGGTCTGAACACACTGGAGTCCTGCAGTAGAAGATGCACAAAATTATGGTACTGAACTTTACTATGACAAAAAGGGGGGGTAGGGGAGAACCCACAATTTCTCAAGAATGTCTTGTAGAGGTTTTTAAGAGGAAAAGCCATAGTTTCTCAGCAGTGTTTTTCTTATTTCGCCAATGCTTCAAAACCCCCAACTTTGCTAAGCTTGAAGAAAACAAATTTGATTCAATTCTATAACAGATTACATCCAGAAGAAAAGAAACCAACAGAACGATTCCTATGAGCTTCAACAGGCTTTGGACAAAGCACATAGCAATTTTACTTTCCTTTTCTAATTAAACTTAATCACGCCAGCCCACCTCTGTTGAGCAAACTCTTGGAATCCAGATATGACCTACAGAGTTTTTTAAATTACTAGGATGGTGCTGTTTCATGATCTAAAATTACATTGTTTGATCAAAATGGACACGGACTATCTGCCTGAATACGTGTTCGCAAATTCAATACAATTCTGTTGCACATCATTTGAGCTAAACACGCACAAAAACATTTCAGCCAACTTTGCCAATTCAACTTTTTCAAATCGATTAATAATTTTAAAGGTAAAAGAATGGGCAGCATTTCATTTCTCAGTCTCCTTTTCCTATTCTTCCTGCTATTTCCCTATGGAAAATAAACAAGAAATGAATCCTAGCCAGAAAGAACAAACTTTTAACATTTCTTTTCATAACTTACATATTGTTATAACTTTACTTCATTGTTGTTTCTTAAATGAATGAAAATATATTTAATATATGGTACTGGGAAATTTGCATTTCATTTTTTATTATACTACAGGCATAACCGTGATGTGAAACGGACATAAATTAGACAATACATAGTAGGCAATGCAATAAAATACGGTATGTAATAAAAACTGGTTGGTACTTGTCTTCCATTTGCCTGCTGAAAATGCAAATACCCTGCCCTGACTTTATTCTACACAGGAATTCTACAGAAAAATAAAGCTCCTTAAAACTAAATATTATGTTTTTACTTATTTGATGTGAATGTATGTGTATTTGCATCTTAATTCAGTGATAAGTTTTCTATGGTAAGTTTCTATGCACTTACTGTAAACCATTTCTTTATTAAAAAAAAATAATATTAAAGATCAGAATTTTTTTATTTTTCATTTAGCTGTGTACTTCAGGTATACACCTCCCTTTTCAACAGTGCAATTGGTGGAAGTATTCAAGGAACTGAAGTTAAGCATTAAAACCCTTAATGTGATAGAGAATGTTTTTTGTCATTAAAGAAGAGAGACCTTTACATTGGACAATAGCGTCTCCATAGTCATTGGCTGAACACATCCTGAACGTGTATCAATTTATCTTCCCAGCAGCCCTGTCAGGCCCAAAACTGTGTTTATCTCAGGAGGGCGAGCCAGAGTGGCTGAGAAAAGATAATAGCTCCCTGCTTCTCTGCTCCTGACCAGGCAATGTCTTGTTCCCCACTTTTCCTCCAGGCTCACCCTACTTCGCCCAGACATTGCTCAGAGCTTGGACATGAGTTGGTCTTGATTCCACTCGC
The DNA here is from genome assembly GCA_013398155.1 of Pedionomus torquatus. Taxonomy (NCBI): domain Eukaryota; kingdom Metazoa; phylum Chordata; class Aves; order Charadriiformes; family Pedionomidae; genus Pedionomus; species Pedionomus torquatus. The sequence goes on from VZRU01008870.1 coordinate 27,812, forward strand.
AAACCCGGCATAAAATTACCCATCTTTCTGCAAGTTGTTTCCCTTTATTATTATTTTTTTTTTTTGCCTAGTAAGCTGAACTGACTCAAGGATAGGTAGAGATAAAAGCTGCAGCTGACACCAGCTGTGCAGATAAGCCCAGAGAGCAAGGGTGGAGGAATGAAGATGGAGGAGAAAATGGAATATTCCTTTTAGCTGCAGTAAGATTGGCTTGAGCTCGTGCAACAACTTTGAAATGTCACCGATGGAAAACCAAGATAAAGGGCATTAAGAAAAGTTCCAGCTCAAACCAGACTAAAAGCCAATGTCAAACACTGTGAGCTTGGAGAAACAATCCTTTCCTGGATCTTTTGAGGGCATATAGTGCTTCAGCTAATGCTGGGGGTAAAGCCAGCCGTATTTACTTACAGTGAAGGGTAAAGGCAGCCACCGAGTAAAGATCTGAGTTGTGTTGTTTACTGCAAATAAATGAACATGGAAAAGGCAGCGGCTATAGATAACTCACACATTTAGGATGGGCAGGGGCCATCAAAATATTATTTTGAATTGTGAAATTGTATCCAATTCCATATGCTCATGACTAGGTTTTTTGGTTTTGATTTGTTTGGTTTCTTTTTTTGTTTTGTTGGTTTTTGGGGTTGGTTTTTTTTTTGTTTGTTTGGTTGGTTTTGTTTTTTTAACTTTAAAACTTAGATGCGTTTTGAAGTTTACCAAGCAACACCATGAACAAAACAAGTGGTTTCAGCTGAGGTAGAGTTAATTTTCTTTCTAATGGTCCCTGTGTTTTCAGGTTAGGAGTGAAAGGGATGTCAATATTGCATATTTAGATGCTGTGAGGTGATGTTTGTACTAGTCAAGGACTTTTTTCAGCTTCCCACAGAAACTGAAAAGGAGCATAGACAGAACAATGGAATGGCCAATGGACTACCATTGACTTCATGCTCAGTAGAGCTGAGAGGCTGACTTGGGGTGATGGGGCAGGGAGAATCTGGGCTCACTACTCAGGACATGCTAAGCAATCAGTCTTCAGGTGGTGAGAGTGACTTAGAACATTTAGAGTTGGAAAGGACCTTGAAGATCGAGTTCCAACCCCCTGCTATGGGCAGGGACACCTCCCACCACACCAGGTTGCTCCAAGCCCCATCAAGCCTGGCCTTGAACCCCTCCAGGGATGGGGCAGCCACAGCTTCTCTGGGCAACCTGGGCCAGTGCCTCACCACCCTCACAGCAAAGAAGTTCTTCCTGATATCCAATCTAAATCTCCCCTCTTCCAGTTTAAAACCATTACCCCTTGTCCTATCACTCCACTCCCTGACAAAGAGTCCCTTTCCTGGTCTGAGTTGTGTTGTTTTACTTTATCTTGTATATTCTCTTACCATTACTAATGCTATTTTCCTTTTTCTGTCATTGTTCTGTTAAACCTTCTTTATCTCCACACACAGAAGTATAGAGTTATTTTCTCTTTCCTTTCTCCTCCTTTTCTCCCTCTTCTCCCTACTCTTCTGGGGAAAAAGGGGGAGAACTGTTCGAGCAGCTGTGTGGTCCTAGCTGCCGGCTGGGGTTAAAGCACAACAAATATCTTGAAATGCATACCATATTTTGCTTTGTCAACATGCTACAGTGGGTGATGAAAAACACTAAGCCACTTCTCAGATAAGATGTCTCAAGAAAATAGGTATTTGTAAGCGACAGGAAATCTTCTAAGTGATGAATACAAGTGCATTTGCAAATCCTTCCCAGAGGGGACCAAACAGTTTAAAGAAATACCTTAAATTTTATTTTGCTTTTAATTTAGTAGTTGAGATCTAGCCTGAGCTGAGCGTAGAGGCAAATAGCTATTACTGTCTGCTGGCTGCTGGGCAGCCTATGCAAAATGAACCATTAGTTTTAGACCTGTTCCTATTAGATAAATTCTCACTTTGTAAAAATCACCTCTGCAACCAAAAGCCTTCATCAGCAATCTCAGTATCCCTGGCATATGGAAATAGAGATACACAAAACCTTATTACTGATAAATTAGCTGGCTCTTTCCTGTCAGTGCTGGAATGGGGTTGCTGCTGATGAACTATATTGCAGTTATGCCTAACCTATTCCTGAAATACTGGTGTTTTGTCTAGGGGCTTCCACACGCCGAGAAACAGTCTTTTCCATTATTTCCCAGGGGGCCCAGATCTAAGTGTAGTAGAGGATTTCACAATTAGTCTATTTTCTCATGAGATGCAGCCTAAATTTTTCTTCCGCTTAACTCAATTGCATTTTTCTGACTTAAACTCTCTTCTGCTCTACATAATTCTTGCCTCTTCTGTAGTCTGAATCATAGTACTTTCATTTATAATGCCTCCTCCTCCCCCTCAATATCACCAAAAAAAAAAAAAATAATAATAAAATTATTTTGGGGTTTTCTTCCAGACATTTTGTTTGAGGTTTTGGGGGGAATCTGGGGGGTAGGGGTTTTGAGGGTGATAGTAGTTTTGTCATCTGATCTCAACTTCACATCTTCAGTAGCTTCATGATTCATTTCCTATTCACATTTCTTATCTCCCCAGACTCCCCCAGATCACACGACTGATTCTTAAGAAGGATGCCAGGTTTAGGGACAGGGTACAGGCATCCTCCAGAAGCCATAACACCCACTGCAGGACAGCAGTATGACTTCCACTCACAGATATCTTTAGTAAGCCCAGATGTGAGCCAAGTTCCAATGCTCCTACCGTGTGCCAATGCACAAGATGTAGGTGCAACACCAGAAGAAGAAGGGGATGGAAAAAATTTGTTCATAAGTGCAAGTATGAAACTAGGCAAGTCCATTGCATTTTTCATGCTTGGGGAACTTGCAAACTTGCTATGACCCACTGTTCCTTGTTGTTGGCTTTTTATTAGTATTATTTTACAATATTGTTTCTTTACAACTGCTTTTAATACTTTCTGAACTCGCTGTTTGAACACAGCCATGTTTTCCACCACAGTCCACACTGCTTGAGCACCAGGACATGAGAAGATCCCCCTGAAGCCTCCAAGCCTATTCCAGGCCTCCTCGTCATACTCCTCTCTCAGCCGTGCCTCAGGCACTCCACAAAAATTAGCTCTGACCCTGAGCTGAAAGGTGATCTGCAAGGGTTTTGCTGAAAATTAAAAGCTTGTTTGAGATCCCTTAGGAAGATAAAAGTACACAGCTTGTCTAAAACGGAATTACTGCAGTATTAAAATGAGATGTGAGAGACAGACTGCCAATTACCTTACACCTTCATTTGGGACCCTCTGAGAAAGGCAAGAGGTGACTCAGGGAGCACTCGGCTCCCTCTGTTTCAGGGGCTGCCCAAAATCTGCTCTGTCTCTGCGTAATGACCCCTTGCCATGGGTGCTGGCCCGTATCAACGGAGAGCAAAGGAGAATCATTCCTGCCCTGCCAGACTCAGCACCACAAGGGCTACAGGCCCTGGCAGCATCCCTCCTTCAATCCATCCTTCTCTCTGTACCTTTCTATTTTCCCATTCCAGAGGCTGGGAGACAAGCCAGCATCCCACCATCGCATCCGCACCGTGCAGGCGTGAAGGAGACTTGGTGGGACGGGCCTCCAGCTCCCTGCAACAGACAGTTGTGGTAGGAGGAAGGTGTCTCTGAAACACTCTGTGCCTAAATCATCACCTCCAGAGCCCCCAGAAATGTTTCCTGAAGACTTGACTTCTCCTTGCTTTCCTTGAAGAAAGTAGTCAGTTGGAACACAGTCATATCCCAACCAACCCACAGCTGGAGCCTCTTCCTTCACTTCCCTCGGGTTTGGTTCTCTTTCCTCCCCTTTTAACTTTTAAAATTAAACCTGACTCAACAATTTACAACATTCTTCACTGCTTTACACCTTGTGGAGCCCCATCTGTGCCTGCGAAACGCTTCCAAATGCAAATGTTCGTGCTGTGGTTTGCAGTGCAACTGCTGGAGTTTGAGGATTCGCGTCTAGGGGGAAAGGGAAGGGCACTCTGCCTCCCACAGAGGGGAAAACAAACCTATTCCAGTCATCTCAGTTTCCCATTCTTAAGTATGATATTTGATGGAAGGAGTGACATCTATAAAATGGTAATATAGTGGTAGAGGAAGAGGGAAATAGTGCCGAAGGAGGAACTACAACAGCAACACATGGGTTCAGCTGTTCGCCACCATTAACACAGCACGGGGGCCCGACAAGAACAATTCAGCCCTTGCCCTCTGCACGTCTTGCAACAAACGGGAAGGCAACCACCCTGTTGCCACAGGCTGCCGCAGTCACACGTCTCAGCATCTGTATCGCTCACCCCATGCCATTCATCCCATTTCTCAACCCAAATGCCCCCCCACAGGAGGCGTTATCTATCACAGGCCATTCATCGGGGTGGCAGCAGCGCGAGATCTGTTTTCTGGTGTCTCTGCAAATGCAAAGTCAGCTATAACAGGACTGTAGCAGTCACCTTGTAGCGCTAGGTTCTCCATCTTCGGTTTTTCCATCTGTGAAATAGGTCTAATTGAAAAGGAAGTTCAATTCCCTTTGAATGGAAGGGAACGTATATATTTCTAAGTAGGGGCCAAAAAAAGGGAGAGAAAAATGTAGAAAATCCAAGCAAATATCAGACAAAAACGCTGATGCTGAAGCTCACTGCTGCATTGTTCGGCAGAGATTACAACAGCCGGAGTCTGAAGCTGTGTCTTTGGCTACCAAAAATGTGAAAAGACGAGCAAATCCCCATCACCCTGTCTCCTACAGCCATCCCCTCCTGTTTGTGTGCTGCTGCTCTGAGAGGTGAGCCCACAAACACACCTTCAGTCACAGAGAATCGTACCCCTGGCAGAGCAAAAGGCTTTTTCAAGTGCTCTGCATCCTTTCAGCACAGTCCGAAGTAGCGCATGAATGGGGTAGAAAGCATCTTACCCCAAATAATGTATTGGAGAAGGGAATAAAGGGAGACAGTTAAACCATCTATTTGGGTTTTTGTCCTAGTTTAGCGTGAAAGTATGGATAAGTTAAATGGTTAGGCGTTGGCTTTTCTTGAAAAATTTCCCTACCAGCCCTGCAAAAGTGCTAGACCAGCCACCAGCTTCAGCAATTCAAACTCTATACAGTCAGGAGAAGTGCTGTACGTGCTTGTCCTAATGAATATTTTCCCTGAGTCAAGAGAACATAAATACATCCAAGAATTGCAGAGAATGAGGAAAAACGTGTAAGCTGTAATTGTTTCAGTCTTCATAATGCTGGAGAAAATAAAGGGGTTTATGCCACTGTTTCCCTTAAAAGACTGAAAAAGGCTGAATGCTCTTCACTTCAGGCCAATGGAAACTTTCAAAGTGAACTCTACCTGAACTACAGTAATTGTCGGTATGATGGTTACAGTAACGCAATGTGGCATATTCTGAAATGTGCATGTAATTTAGATTAATTGCACAGCATGCTGACCTTTTGCAGCCTGCAGTGAGACTGTGGACCTGTGGCAGTACATAATACAGTGAGGCAGGACAACCAAGTTCAGGGTTACCTTAACAGTGACTGGAGCTTTCCAGCACATGCCGGTACCTCTCACCACAACAAATTTCCTTGGTCCTCACCGATAAGCTACAAGATCCGTCACTACTCATCATTTCTTTGAGTGAGTCATTTCAGCAGAAGGCTCTGACAAGAGCATTTTAGTCCATTCTCACAGAAGGAATGGTAATAATTAGTCATATCTAACAGAAGAAAAATGAAAGCAATTGACACAAAATGGGTTTGACACAACTCGCTTCAAAAACCCATAGGGCCAAGTCCTCATAATGTGTAAGCAGGCTTCCCCGAAGTCAATAAATTTACCTATTTATATAAGCTGACAACTGCACCATTGAATTTAATGGGAAATTATTTCCTTTCTATAGATTTTTCTCTACTGTTAATAATTATAGCTCACTCGAATTTTACAGGATGGTTCAATGGTCCACCTTCCTCTTCAGACCTTTTCTTCAAAATTGTTCAGCCCATAATTTTGGAAAGCAAATAAAAATGACACGTTTAGAGCAGCTTTCAGACTAATCACAAACCAGATATTATTACTTACTACTAAATCATTTCCAAAAGCTGACATTCATAGCCAAAAGTCTTCCAGAAAACACACAGGTAAACAAGCTCTAGGAGAATGGCACTGGCCATCAGGAACATCCACCTGGGCGCAGGAGTCTCCTTGTAGAGCTCAAACAGTATGATGTACAGTTCACACTTCGTCCCTTTTCAACATCAGCCAAATTTCACAGAATCATCATTTCACAGAAAGGACCTCTGAGATCATCAAGTCAAACCACGCACACACAAAAAAACCCTACAATCTCGGTCACTAGAGCATGCCCTGAAGTGCCACATCTACTCGTTTCTTAAATACCTCCAGGGATGGTGACTCCACCACCTGCCTGGTCAGGCCATTCCAGTGCCTAACCACTCTTTCAGTAAAGTCATTCTTCCTAAAATCTAATCTGAACCTCCCCTGCTGCAACTTCAGACCATTTCCTCTGGTCCTGTCATTATTCCCTTGGGAGAAGGGACCAACACCCACTTCTTTACACCCTCCTTTCATGTAGCTGTAGAGGTTAATGAGGTCTCCCCTCAGCCTCCTCTTCTCCAAACTAATCATGCCCAGTTCCTTCAGCCTCTCCTCATAGGATTTTTTTCTCCAGACCCCTCACCAGCTTGGAGGTTCTCATCTGGACGTGCTTCAGCACTTCAATATCCTTCTTGAGCTGAGAGGCCCAGAACTTAACACAGGACTCATGATGAGGCCTCACCAGTGCCATATTTTACAATATGTATCTAAAAGTTGGAAAGAAATACATCAGAAATCTTAAACTGATACCCAAACACATTCAGAGCTGAAGAAAAGGTTGGAGTTTTGCTGCAAATATTAACTGGGACAGAAAATATTTTCCCCATTTGGTTACGCAGGAAAATGCATTTTCTCAGAGATGGAGAAAAACACATTTTAGGACAGAACCTTAGGTTATATCGGTTAAATTACACTGATCTACTCATCTACTCGAGATAAAACTTTATTAACTTAAAATGGCAGAATTTAATTTTTAATATACTGCAAAACCTACACAGAGAGCAGACCCTCCAGTACTGTGAGAAGTAGAAACCGTCTCTTCCAGTGAAGTTGCAGATTAATTTTTCATAAAATTAAAAGATATTTCTCAAGCTAGTGGGAGTTGCTTCACGAAGAACTTCAGTGCATTTAAAGCACTCTTAAAGACATTAACCTCCCACATTTTATGTTACAGTGTTCCCTAGGTAACCTTGGGGCAGAAACACCTCATTCTGTGGTACGTTCCCCCCGAGACGCTGTTACGAAGACACCAAGACACCCCAAGACAGCAATAGGATTCAGACAACATCTTCCTTTTGTCTTACACCCTTGAAATGCCAGTAATATAAATCCACCTTTCCCCCCAAGTAAAACAGAAACCTCAGGTTACAAGTACTTAGGCGCACACCAGTGTTAAAAGAGCACAGATAACTTAAAAAAATAAATAAAGCCTTCAGCAAGCTAAGGATAATTGTGTAGGCAGATGAAGATCGATGGCAAATCCCAGGGTACCAAAGTAGTAATTAAAAATAAACAAACATGAGATAAAAATAGAACTTAAGCAAAATATTTTCCCACAGGGGTTACAGAGTAGTCAAGCACCCTATCAAAAACAGTAGGAGAACAAATTTCTTTCTACTTTAAATGAAACGAGATTCATTCCCCTGTAGAAAGCAGGCTGCAACCTCCAATTAAGCCAATTATCAAAGCCAGACTAAATCCCAATTTTTTAGATTTGTAAATACTCGTTATTACCGGAAAAATACAGAGAAAACCCTGCCTTTGATTCTGCAAAACTTGTTGGTATGACCTCTGCAAGGCACACCAGTTACACCTTCCTCTGTCACTTGAAAGATGAGGAGGAACACGGTGTTAAATGCCTTTGCCCGGCTCCTGTGCCTTAGTTATTTAACACAAAATTAGAACGCAAGTTCAAGTGCCTCCCGCTTAAATGACAGCCCCTTGGAAATGAGAGAGGGCATATCAGGGCACATCATCAAATAACACAAATAAGCAGGAAATCATGCTTTAATTTTCTCTATTTCTGTACTTTGAGAAGTACAGCGATCATGAATAGGTGATACAAGAACTCAGTAATTAGCGTAACGGACGTGTAAAATACAGACCCACAAAAGGACACTCCAGCACGGTTCCTTAATGATCCTTCTGCACATGGTCTTTGGATTTTGCCTTTTGGGAGCAGACTCAATTTCATCTCAAGTGAAAAAATCAGAAAGGAAACGGGGAGGATAAAACAACAAGGAAAATTACTTTGCAGTTGTGTTAATTTTCATGTGCAACTCCCTATACTCTCTTATAGACAGCGTGCTCTGTGCAATTTTACTTAAACAGCTTTCATGAACAGTCTACAGAATAGGGTTAAAAGATGCTAACTTGTCGCTAAGTTTCAAAAAAGCAGGGTGTTTCGTTTCTTCACTTGAGAAACTATGCATCAAGTCCAAAAATCACACTTAAACATGGAGAGGGACAGAGAAGTTCAATGTCTATAGTAGACGCCCTTAGACTATTTTGTCCTATCTATATTTTTACTAATACTGTTCCACTTAAGCTATAGTTATTACTATAGTAATAGTATAGTTCAGTTATTACTGTTCCATATCTTAAGGGTAAAGCAGGTTCCTCAAAAAACATCCCTGTTAAACAGCTGTCCTAAAACACTGCATCCCGGTCACCTTAGAAGCACCATAATTCAATTTATCATCTCGAGAGAACCTTTTCTTTCTGGAGTTATACAGAAAATCCACCACAGGTCCAAAACGGAGCAGCAACAGGAGGCTTTGGATCACAATAAGGGAAAAGACATTTAGGGCAGCAACAGCAGAGCCAATTGCAATTTGCAATCAAGCACCTTAATACCCAGAGTTTTCATGCTCTGGTCTGAAAAAAAATCCACTCAATATATACAGCTTCTCTTTAATAAGATCAAGGTTATGAAACGAGCCCAATTTACCTACTGCTTAGCTGGCACTGAATTTGCTAAAGTATTTTTTAGACTAGTATGTACTAAGAGAGTCTCAAAAAGTGTAAGACTTACAGAGGTCGATGAGGTGAGGAATATTGAAGACTCATTTCCCTGGTTCCACAGAATATAGGAGGGGTTTGCATCCAATCAGTCCTTTCTGCATCAACAACAGGAGTAGCTCTTGGCCACTATTTTAAGAATCAAATTTGCACTCATTAGTATTAGAACTAATGTTCTCAAGTTTCTCCAAAATCACTTTGACCAAAAACTGATTTGTGATTGCAAAATGGGGGTAATGAGAACTGTTTTATCCTAAATATGAAAAAGTAGCAGCGATCAAGCACAAATTGTTTCAGAATGGATGGAGGGTGGCTTTGCATGTGTTGCTGAAAAGCCCAATCACCCGTACTACAAAGAGCCAACTGGAGAGCTCAGGGGTGGCATTTCTCAGGAGGGCTCAGGGCTCTGCTGAGGTTACAGCAGCCCTCTCCTCAGGGAAGCTCTGCTGGATTTTAGCTATAGCACTGGACCACAAGACCAGAACTCACAGAGAGTTAAAAAAGCATTTTAAAAGTTAGAGCTAAATCAGTTCCTGCTGACTTTATCATCTTTTTAATCCTAAGGGCCAACACGAGACCACATTTTCAGCTTCTAACAGTTGTCTGGAACTTAGGGAAGAGAGGTGATATCCCACAGGAGGAGCACACAGCGATCAAAACAACTCAGGACTAGAGGCTAAAGTTGTGATACTGAATGCTTTTTAAAAACAGGCACCAAGTTTTACAATTTCTGCGGGTTTTTTTTGTTTTTTGTTTTGTTTTGTTTTTTTAATTGTTAATGTAGAATAATTATGTTATAAACAATCTGAAATTAGTGGAAAAACCCAAGCACATCCAGGAATGTAAAACCAAGGTAAAAAGAATTCTCAGGCTCTGAAATCTTAACTAACCCAAGGAAGCAGGAGAAACTAATGCTGGTTACGGGACAGCTTACTGCAGGACTTGTTCACCTCCCTTCTGGGTATATTTTTACATATATATATATATATATGTTCTTCAAGATTCAGGACAGTAACGCTCTGATCAAATACAGCCATTTCAGTGTCCTGTCAAGGATAAGGGTCCACAGAAAAACTCCAGTGATCCAGTAAGGTATAGGTTAATTCACCTGAACACATGAGTTGAGTTTTCTCTAGCCTGGGGAAAAGTAATTCAAATCAGTGAGAGGGTGGGATGTACTTTTTATTTCTTATCATACAATTCTGCAAGTTTACCCTTGGTTGAGTTATTGAAAAGATTCAAAACAAGTATGGAAAAAATACTGCACCAATCCCCAATGTGCAACTGCCAGTGTCAGATACCCTGCCTGAATTAACATTCTCTAGCCTAAAAGCACCACTTCAAACCTCAGTGTAATATTTTCTGTAATCTTTACAACACACTCGTATCCTTGTCGAAGTATGAAGCTACATATGAACTTGGCAACATAAAAAGATTGGAGTAACATAGGGCTATATTAAATTATGCATAATACAAGAGCAAGTGGCAGATGGTATTGTAGAGTATGCCGAGATACTGGTATTTATACAATAAGCATTAAAATAAACGTGTCTAGATAAATGAGGTTATTTGCAGGTATGACGCACCTAACGCTGAAATAAATGTTTATTTTGGGGTTGTATGCATCATGCACAGGTTATTTTAGAGGCTGCATCTGTCATATTGCGAGATTGATGCCATGCAGAAATGCAGACACTAGTAAAGGGAGCTCACAGTAGCATGTAGAGGAGAGAAAGATGAGTATAAGGAGACAAAGGCTTCATAAAACAACAGCAAGAAGAAAAAAAAAAACCTATCTTGACATCAGGGAAAACAGGAGGGACAAAGGGAGGTGGCAAAGCTTCAAAAATGAGATCAGGAAGTTAAAAGGGACATCTCTTGGGGGGGAAAAAAAAACAACAAATAAACAAACAAACAAAACAAAACACACACACAAAAAAAAAAAAACCAAAAACAAAAAAACCACGACTGTGAGATATTAAAGCAGCTGTTGTGGAATGTGACAGCCACCTAGGCGAGAGGGAAAAACGCTCACATTTGACATTTCCCTCCTGCCCTTCACTCTGCTCTCTTACTGATGGAACATCACAAAGTCATCGCACGACTTACAGATAGGCAATGCTGTAACACATCAGGCCAGCAGCCGCCTCCTCCAGCACTCCTCATGTCCCTCTCTCTTTGGGCTCATACTAATGTCCCAGTACTGAGGAGAGCAGTTGAGAGAGGATCCTTCCAGTGCCTTAATCAAAAGGCTGTGTAACAAGCATCCGATGCAAACAGCAGGGGATAGCATTAAACTACTCTGGCAACACTTCCCAGCACACATCAACAGGTTTCTGACCTTAAAATCTATTGCCCTAAATAGATGCCGATGGCCATGTGGTTATAAAAGAAGATAAAGATGGGCTCCCAAAAAACTCAAATATTTTTTGTGATGAACAGCAGGACTGGAGCTGTAGGAAGAGAAAGGGAGGAGACAGGTCACATTATATTCTGTCAGGCTTTCCATGAAAGAAATTCAAATAATCACACGGGAATAAAAAGGAAGCGTGGAGGAGAGTGGCAGGTGGTGAAAACTTGGCAGGGACAACAGTGAGACCTGGATCATAAAGAATATTAATGGTGAATGCTAATATCTTCTGAATGCAAGGAGAAGGCTCCCCTCTATAGTACCCTGGACACACTGACAACCTCAAATGTTTGAACTGTTGTCCAGCTTTTCATCACTTTGTGATAACATCATTGGTTAGTTTACCAGGCATGTAGGTAGCTCAAGACCCTTTGGGTACTAGGGGAGGTGAAGGGTCTGTGCACAAATTAAGTATTTTTTTCCCCTTAAAAGATTCAGAAATAAAATGAATTTCAAGTCTCATTCCACTGGTGCATTTAGAAGCTCCTCAAATAGTCTATTCCAATTCCACAGCAATTCTATAAAACAAAATGAATAGCACAAATCCAGCAGATATATCTCCTGCCAAGATGAGCTCTCCTGTTTTAAAATCTTTTATAGCATCTAATGTATTTATTTGCATCAAGAGGGCATTATGCCAGTTAACATCTGTGTTCTCTAGAGTTGGTAATTCTGCCTCCCCTAACTAGTCATCAATTCTGCATGAAAATACACAACTGTCTTTCCACTATAGATTCCATGTGCTGCTCAATTCTTCCATGCAGATACAGAGAAATATTTAGTGAAATATTTCTGCATAAAAAGACATAGACAAGAAAGGATGATTCAAATGCCTTTGGACACTTTGCCCCTACCTGGAGATGTCATTTATGGACCTTTGGATTCAGATCAGATATTCCATTATGTAAAAAAAGTAAAGATCAAATCTTCTGCTAATGTAAATTGACATGGCTTCTTTGAATGATATAGAATATTTCCCAGATGTCTATCAGCTGAAGATTTGGTCCTGAAAGCCCGGGGCAGTTCACAGCATGCAAATTAAGTAAACGCACATATACTTTAACGTGGATTAAATTACCTCAACTAACAATACAATCAAAGCAGGTGTCTCCTCCTGAGAGTTGCAGACATAACAGATTTTACCAAAAGTAAGGAATTCTCCCAATTTAAAATAGTCCGAAGTGCCAGAATTTTATGTATACGTAATCTCTCTTTTCAAATTTAGGTGTCTGAATACCTTCCAGTATCTAATATTAAATGACCAGGGAATAAACCCATCCTTTGCCTACAAGAAATTATAAAGGAGAATCAAAATCACAGGATACAGAGAGAGGCAGTTGAGATTTGGGTCAAGATATGAGCAACTGGATGGATCCGAGGTAAACCACGTGCCAAGCGAATTTATGTAATTCGTTATAATTCAATGAAAGAGCCAACTTTCTTTCCAGCATCACCACAAGCTTCCCTTCCCTGGCTGGCTCCCCCCACCAGCCTGACCGACCCCAGGCTGCAATCGCACGGCATTGCTAACTGGCAACCTCCTTAAAGGCTGCGAGCTAAAAACTCTGCCTGGGGCATCTCAACCTCAAACTCTCAGCCCTAAAACTCAGTTATTGCAACAACTGACTTGTCAATGTCCTTTGGAGCTGGTTTTATGAAAAGAGCTTGTGCTCGTTAACCATATACCTTCTCTAAAGAATTACACTGCAATTAGAAATCTATCCAAGAATGCTATTTCTGTGCATGCAGCCGTTAAATGGATCCTGCTTGTCCGATCGCATGGTCTGGTGAACTATCCTACTAGTTAACGAACTAACCCTCACCTAAATGACAGGTAGTTCATAATTGCCACTTAGAAAAAAAAAAAAAAACACAAAAACCTGTGGAATATTAGCAGGAGGGTGACTGACCGCTTTTCACCGCTGCGTTCAGCGTTTGAAGTGTGCATTTTATGATCCCAATGTTTCCCCCCAAGACCCTTTACGACGGCGTGGTTGGGATCTACGCTTTGGTTTCTGCACGGCTTCAATTGTACAAGCAAATAGCCATATAACACTTCAGCAATCAGAAGAAGAGAGATTTCAGGGCCCTGCATATCTGGAGAACGAGAAACATCTTAGAACGATGAGGTCAACAACATGCCCAGCTTCTCATCAAGAAAACACATCACAGTTTTTACTACTTCTTGAGAGAGGTTTGTGAGCCAAATTATAGTTCCTATATTCTTGTCAAACATAGGACTCAGGTTCCCAGTTTATTAGAGACAGTCATTTTATTTATGTGTCGCGGTTACTGGGGTGTTTTTTTTTTTGCCTTCAGATTTCTCTTCAGCTCAGTGTTTTCTCTAGAAATTGTTCATATTTTGAACAAGAAACCAGATTTATTTTCTTGATACGCTTTCAATTGGCGATATCAAATAACAAGTAGAAGAATGTGATGTAGGTTTCAGGTAACATGTAGGAGCTGATTTTCAAGGATTCATGTCTCAATTAGATGGAAGCATAACTTCAATATTCTTTTTAAAAAGTGTATCAAATCAGGCTGTTTTTCTCCTTCCTGGCAAATGTTTTAGCTATTTTACAGACCAGTGAAATTCTGAGAGTCAGGTCTTTTTCTGTCTCAATCACAATAGGGTAGAGTTAATTTTCAAGCTTGTATACATACAGACTTCTTGCAGGAAGATTTATAGCAGTCCAACTTCAGTCAATACCTTAGTTAAAGAAACAACAGGGCTTTCACACCAGCTATGACTGTAAACTACCCTTTACCTCACTGCTCAGATTATTAACTCAATTCATTCTGTTGTCCAGAAATCGCCACCTTATAGATTTAGAGACAGTTCTCCAACTCAGAGGGCTGAAGGGGAACCATTCAGCCAAGACACTTTTCGCCTTCAGAGTCTCAACATAAATACTGAAAATGGTCCCAGTCTGGTTTCACGTATTGAAAACGGGGAATGCTGCATTTCTACATTTACCACAAAATAGTTTATGTTGGGTTTTGGGGGGGTTTTCACTGCGTAATGCAAGAAACAAAAGGTAATGAGCAAATCCAGAGCAGGCAAGAAATCCTTTGAGATCCCCCCACCCCTGCTCTTTCTAAACACTGAACTATGGCATCCAGGGACTTGGGTGTTGGGGTTTTTTTTTTAATGAAAATAATTTTGCTGTTGCTGTGTGTTGTTCAGCATGAACATAGCATTAGCTGGAACGAAGGAACCATATACCAATCTTACACGATTCTAAGAAACTCTCCCACACACTTGAGTCACGGTCAAGCTGTTTTAGCCTAAAACATATTGTGATTAATCTAAGGAGCAAGAAGAATTGTTCTTCTCAACTAGGGTATTTTGACTCCAGCTTTATTTTATTTTTCCCAGTTACTCCAGACCCAAAAGTAACAAGAAACGGTCTAGTCAGAACCATCTGAATAGCCTGATACTTCTGTATAAGAAAATGCTCTAATATTTTGTGGCAGGCACTGGTACCTCCTAATCAACAAACTTGCTTCCTTCACAGCAACAGCAGACCCTGTCATTTCCCCTAGAATTGAAACTCAAAAGCCGTGAATGTTTGATTTTGTCTCAGAACTCTAGATTCTCCAGGTTGTCCCTAAACACAAAGTAACAAAATTTCTAATTTTCATTTTCTAATTAAATATTGCCATGTCCTAACTTGTTTGAATCATAACGAAATATTTCTGGTCTTCTTTTGAATGCTTTTTTTTTCTTATTTAAACACTTTTTGTTGAGCAAATGGAAGCATATTCCTGGCTGCTGCACTACAAACAATCGAATTTGGCAGATGCTGCACCTGTCACTGTTTTGTGCATCTCCACATAAGAACGGAGAACTGCATCGGTGCACATTGGTCCCTGTCGATCTGTTTCTATCATCAAAGCCTTCTTCACAGTTTGTGCTGGCACCCATCAATCCTCATAAACACCACACATTCCAAATTCTGGACACAGTCCGAGCAATACAAACTTAATCCATTTATTTCTCAAAGTTCACACTCCAACATCTGGAAAAAAACATAGCAACTACAACTGAAAACCTTGAGCTATCTTATCTATTAGAAAATCAAGGAATTTGGTTGCGCATCCATACGCATGAAGTTCACGTATTCTAAAGGCAACAGAGCATGATAGAGGCTCATTGTGCTTTACTGAAAAGGTCATTAGACATTTGAAATAGTAATTACTTGCTTCCCCCTATGACATCCCTAATAAGAGACATCTCCTTTATCACAAATATTGTAACAAGGAATGCAGCAACTTTTATATTGTATTTTGCAATCAATTATTAAATAATACTGGGGAGGGGAGGTCATCTTTCTTTTATGAACTTTGGATGGGAACGTGCAATGCCTAGTAGCAAAAATATTGACAAATATTGTTAGTTCTCTATCAAGAGCCAATAATTAAACCCCGGAGCACAACAGTGAGCTAAAATAGCCCTTTCTATAGTCTGTACTTTATAGATAGGAGGAGTCGGCAAGGGTTCCAGGAGAGTTATCAAGGCAGAGATATTGCACAATGGTCAGGCCACGATCAGTTATTTCATAAAATCAAGATCAGATGACAAAAGACAGCAGCACCAGCCTAACTGCACTTACTCCTTTTTCTTTTTTTTTTTTTTTGTCCCTGAGAAGACACTTAATATCAAGTTTAATCATCAGAGATTGTCAAACTCAGGGTTGTCTTATAAAAGGACTCCTTCACTGAAGGGATATAGAATGCTTTTTAAAATTAAAGTCTTTGTACTTCACTTCTTAAACGCCTTTTGCTTTCCCTTCTTTCTTGTACCTTTAGTATAAGCTAAAAATATTTTTAATAGTGATTGCCATGGCAATAAGTAAGCTAAGCTCTCAATATCTGAACTTCCAACTAATGCTCGAGAGTTCAATGTTGTGCATGGACTCTGATTTATTTATCACATCCAGTTGAATACAACAGACTCCCCGTAACACCGAGGCTCATCGTGGCTCCCCATAGGGCAGCACAGCGGGGAATTTGGATCCAGCTGGGAAAGGGACAAGGACACATGAAGTGCAAGTAATTTCTCAAAAGCAGTGACGTTATGCTTTAATCTATAGGAGCGTAGCCACAACAGCTTCTGCTTTCAGCCAGGGGACTGAGAACTGGATGTGGAGGAGCTGCTCTGCATTCTTTCCATGGGCACCTCTACCTGGTCCTCCTGCTTCGCCTTTTTTTTCAGCATAAAGCCGGTTTTACCTGCATTTTTGCAGAGGCAATAAATCCAATCCTAAGTGAAGAGGCACAAGTCTTTGGAAATAAGCTTGAATGCACTGAAAGTGCCTCCATGCCTTTGGTGAGATACCAAGAAAAGGAACTTCCATTGTTATCAGAAGAAAACTATTATCGATAAGACATCAGGAGCAATTTTATCTCTCTACTTTGTTTTTAGTAAAGAAATATGGTATTTCTCTTCAGACCACTTTGGAAATTCGGTATATGTTTGATTACAAGGGACATAAAAGATGGGAGATCAAGAAAACCTTCAATGGTTGTTCCTACTTGACTTGCAATATAAAGGGTGAGGAGCCTGATTTTATAGACCCTAAAATATAAAAAGGACTCAAAATCCAATATACAGCTTTTTGTTGTTGTTTGCTTCAATAAATCTACATTTTATCTTCTCTGCAGGGCACAAGTTTATCTTCCAAACAACGTCCATTTTGAAGATACACTCATCAGCACTGCAGTATAATTTTTTTTTGAGAAGTACTGCAGGATTTCTGACTCCTATGGAGTAGGAGGAACAGAATAATATAAAGATTACAGCTTAAAACATAAGTACAGCAGAGTATATTTGCCCTCGCCTTCTGTAACAGACAGTGCTTTGGTGTACAGCAGCAGTGTTAGAAAATGCATTGCCTTACTCAAATCTGCAAGAAAAATACCAATGTCATGCAGGTGTATATTCATGAGGCATACCAGGTGTGGGCAAATATGCCCGATTCTGAAACTGCACGTACCTCGTCACCTGTAATTTATACTTTTTCACTGACTCATACTTTTGCATCTCTATTAAACTTTCCTCAAATCAAAACCTTAGCTCATCATACTGCACATTACCACTAGGAGCCATTACCACAGCTTGATCCTTCATTAAGGTATCAATATTCATCCCAGCGCTCTTTGCTCCAGAATCCTCAATTAAATTACTGCTTTAATTGTCTGCTGTCACTGACAGAGAGGTAAGTGCATGTGCCTAGTCCACAGCAGCCACTGAAGGTACTTACCTTAGTGCAGAATTACAGTACAGATTTAAATGTTCTTTTTTTATGCATAAGAAATAGTCATAAATCATTGCTTCAGCACAGTAGTCTCCGAATGGTGGGGATTTTTTTTTTCTTTTCCAAGTAGTGCTTCACACTAGTACTTGCCACTGGCCTAATTTCAAAGTTACAGTCCTTTCTGGTTTCCAATCCATATCAATATTCTGAGCCTACTAAACTCACAATAAGTGTTTCTCCAGAAACTAAGGGGCTTTAGTAAGTAGCTGTCCATATTTTGAGCATCTGGGAATTTCTCATATTTTGATGAGCACCCAAGAATGAGGAAAGGGATTAGCATTTACACATTAAAGTTAGAAGACCAAATTCTCTAAGCTTCCTAGTAAATATTATTGTTTTACCAAGGCTAAGCCTGCCTCTCCATTGCATACAGAGCAAGACCAACCTGAAAACACAGAATTGTTAGAGTTGGAAGGGACCAACACGATCATCCAGTTCCCACCCCCCTGCCATGGGCAGGGACACCTCCCACCAGACCAGGTTGCTCCAAGCCCCATCCAGCCTGGCCTTGAACCCCTCCAGGGATGGGGCAGCCACAGCTTCTCGGGGCAACCTCTTCCAGTGCCTCACCACCCTCACAGCAAAGAAGTTCTTCCCAATACTTGATCTAAATCTCCCCTCTTCCAATTTAAAACCCTTCCCCCTTGTCCTGTCACTCCACTCCCTGACCAAGAGTCCCTCTCCAGCTCTCCTGGAGCTCCCTTCAGATCCTGGAAGGCTGCTCTAAGGTCTCCCTGGAGCCTTCTCTTTTCCAGGCTGAACAGCCCCAGCTCTCTCAGCCTGTCCTCATAGGAGAGGTGCTCTAATCCTCTGGTTGGAAATGATGGGGAATGATGGCACACACCTGCATGCGGTTAAGTGTGACAGCGCCTCCAAACACACAATATGCCTTTTCTTCTGTTTTGATTGTTTTATACTAGATCAGAGATTTCAACTGTGCTGAAGTGGTTTATAGTTCTAGCTAAGTTATGAACTGACATTTTAATGGCACCTTTGAGGAATTCATATAGACAAGTCATATGACCCTAACGTGATAGCTTAAATGTAGCCCCGAGTAATTCAGCCCAGACCCCAAGGGTTCAGGCAAAATCGTAACTCTCTTTAGTCTTTGAGCCATTAAAATTCAGCTAGACTGTGAAGTTGACAGCTGTTTACTGTAAGGTTACCTCCTGCCTGCCAAATAATAGGGCTGCTATTGGCACCCTTCGGCTCTTTTAGTTGAGAAAAGGCTTCCTGATAGTCAGAATGGAGCAAAAATATTACATTCCTCAAGCTAGAAAGGTGTGTGTCTTTAAACAGGCTTAGGCAAGATTGAACCGGTCCCTTATCTTACTTCGGTTCTTCTCAAAGTAAATGTTATCACAATATTTGACTGGAATATAAATGCCAAATCAGAATTAACCTAAGTAACACCAGATGACCCACAAGAAGTTGAAGAGTAATGGCACACGCTTTTCCACGTCTTTCTCAGGATGTCCACATTGCTGTGGGAAGGAGACTGGGCTTCCTGCCTTACTCCCTTACTTATAAATGAAAAGAAATGCTTTCTCCTTTGTCATAGGGGAGAAAAAGCCATCATTTCGTATCACCAGCTGCCAAGAAGATGCATATTAACAATAAAAAAGAAGACAAATGTAATGGCAAGGTCAAGAAAAAGTGCAGAAACATCAGCAAAATACTCTCATTAGAGCCCTGAACTATCTTTCTCATAATTCTGTACTTCTGTGTTTTACTGTTTCTAAAGCCACTCTCAAGACTACTGAAAACATTCTGTATTACACCAGTATCAGCTAAAAATAAAGTTGGGGGGGGAACGACGACTCCTCTTCCTTTCTGGTTTCCTAACTCTCCCATGTGATCTCTCTGCAAGCCCATGAGTTTTCATTCCCTGCCACAAAGCTTGTGCATCTCAAAGAGGAGGACAGACCCTCCTCATTTGCCCTTGACCAAAAATGCACGTACTGAAAGGGACAATTTTGAACCATGCAGGACGCACGCCAATGACAGAAATCCTTTGTTTTACAACCATTCTACCTCGAGAAGATTAAATAAAAGCAAATAACCACGCTACTGCAGCCTCCTGATATATTTTAAGAGAAAACAAGGAGAGGTCTTATCTGGTTCTTTCAAAAACACAAGAGTTAAGGCCTACCTGCAGGAGCAGAGTTGACCTTCTGATCCTCAGGAGCACCACCTCAGCTGGCTCAGGCACCCAGCTTGAGGAAAGGGAGGAGTCTACCACACCCCTCCTTTCAGCATTTTCTGCTAATTAGCTCTAAATAGCTCTTGTTAGCAAGACAGGTGCTTTTCATGCACCTGTCTCGCTTGGGTCTCGGGTTGTGTGTAAGAGACCTGGTGTCCCAGCTCCACGTGGGAGTTGGTTGTGGTGAGGAGCAACTGCTGTGTGGGCGTTCGAGGAGCTGGCTGGGAGGCAGCAGCGTGCTTACTGATACTTCTGAAAATCTTATCTAAGTGCCTCGAACAGCACCAAATGTCAGCAAAGCCAGAATGCAATTAAGATATTCTTTGTGAAAACTAAAAAAAAAAAAAAAACCAAACCAAAAAGAAGTGCGTTGTTAGGGAAGTCATAGAATCATAGAATGGTTAGAGTTGGAAAGGACCTTGAAGATCATGGTCTTTCCACCTTAAAATGAGCCCTAGTGGTGGGTATTCATGCAGTCTCATCATGGAGGCACCAAGCCCAGGCTCAGTGATGGAGCCAGCACAGCTCTGACACTGCAGGCTCCAGAGGAGCTTGTTGATGGCAGTAGCTCTGTGTTTCGTGCCATCACATCCCTCTCCGGATTATCCAGCGAATTTTGCTCGTCTGGCTTGGTGCCCCCATGCTCTTCAGCATCCATCGTTGGTCTGCTGTTGCGTTCCCCCAAAATAAGCAATCCACACCCTCCAAGGGCATTAGGATGGGCTGTAATTCCCATTTCTTCTACTTGACTTACTCATTATTATTTACCTTGCCTTCCTTGGCTTTTTGTGTTGTTCATTCCTCTATTTTCTGCGACTAAGATGGATGTTGAATTCCTTGCAAATGGGACTGTTCAACAGATGGCTGTTTGATTCACGCTCTATTGGGTTGATTGTTTGGTCTTTTTATAATTAGATTTTTCTGGTGTTTTTGTATGATTTTAATGAATCCTTATTAATGGATGGGGCTAAACAAATAAGGCTTTCCTCGAGTGTAACAACTTTAAACACGTGCTGTCTTATATAACAGTAGTTAAAACCATTTTGGCCTGAAAAACTATCTGCAGACTGTTCTTGTGCACATGCAGGAAACTGGTTTAGATGCTATTATTTTTAAACAATTAATTTTCTTCGAAACAAGATTATTTTCTTCCTCTAATGAGAATTATAAAACCTGTCAGGTCTGAGGCTTCTATCTTTAGTCATTTTTTGGAATTATGCAAGTCCAGAATTTAAATGGAACATATGGAGGCTCCTCGACTCGGTTCAAAAATGGCAGAACTAATTCCATAGAAAGATTTCTCAGAAAAAGCTGACTTTGAAGCCAAGTGGATCATGGAAAATTTTAGCAAAAAGTATATTTTGAGAAGGTATGAGTTGCTCAAAATGCTATGTTGCATCTTCATCTTAACTTTAGCATTTGCTATCAAGAATGCTATAATAACATTATAATTATCTATAATATCAGAGAATTTTCTGTTCAGCCTCCTTAAAGGTAATGTAGTGTGAGTCACTAAAAATTATGAAACTGAATTGCCGTTTTAATTTCAGGATATCATTACCTCAACTTGAACGACCCAGATATACCTAGCTAGGAAGCAAGTTTTCTTTTATATATATATATATTTATATACACGTGTCTAGTTACACAGACCTACGGAACAATAGGCTGGATAAAATTTACCATCCCCTATCTTTTGGCTAGTGTGGTGCTGGACACTGGGAGGAAGTTCCTCTGCGAGGCTTCTATTCCCATCTGTTATTTCTCTCTCTGGTTCTTGGCAGTTTTTCCAACTGACAACTCGGCGGTGAAGGTCTGAATCCAGCGATCTGAGTGGGTGATATCTATCAATCTTGTGCCACACGTATGCAACATTGCTAGGCAACAGGTAGCAGCACGACACCCACATTCTGCAATTTCCTTTTGGTGACTGAGACTTTTACTATATTAATTACACTGAACTTTATTTCGTGTATTTCAGGCATGAACTTCTACGGAAAATATTTTTAAAAACTCTTTGAGCTAAGATTTCTTTCTGTTGCGTGCTGAATGAACAAATATCGGCAACTGATAAAGTCATCCTTCTAACAATTGCTGGATGTGAATGTGGTGCACAAAGCCTTCTAAAATTGCAGATAAGTGGGATATCAGATTATTTTGTGTTGAAGATAACTATGCTACAAGGAAAAATTTCTGCAAGGACTTCAAAACATAAAAGACATAAAATATAAAGTGAGGAGATAACTAGGGAGGAAGTTCCTTTTTTCTCTACTTGCTTCCTCTACTCTTTATTTTTTTTTTTTCGGGCTTCTCTTTTGCAGTGGTTAGGATGCTACAGAGGGACTAAGCTCCAGATTTACTTTCATGCCCCATCACAGACTTTTTGTGTGACCACAGGCAGATGAATGTATGTTATACTACAGAGAGAAGGCGAGTGAGCTGCACTCACTTTACTTCTCTTGAATTAGCCTAGCTTAGGAAAAATAGCCAGCCCTTCAGCATTATTACACCCTTGCAGGTAATGTATTTTTCTATGGATCTGGGATTTCTCAAAGATGTGTTCCACAGTTATTTAAGCTGCAATAAACTGGGTCATTCTACACGTTTAATTTTGAAATAATTTGCCTGTCCTTTCTGAATACACAAAGGAAATCCCTGAAATGTACTCAAATGGAGCTCGTCTATTTGTTGTAAAGTGCTTGTGTTAGCCACTGATGAGTAATAGTAAGTTCAGCTTTAGTTCACACCCTCTGAGAAACCAGCCAAATCAAATTAACAGCAGCAGCGTACTCATATTCAAAGTTTTGCCAACAGACAGAACGTTATTCGGGGCAACCCTTGAATTACAACCCAGACCATCTCTGAAGCAAGACAAAGTGCTTTGAAGGTACATTCAAATGGTCATGAGTGATCACGAGCAATCAAATTACCATGACTTGCAGAACTACCATCTCTTTCTCTGTCATCTATGCCTTACACATGGGTAACTCAGTATTCCAGTATCATGAGAACTTAAATACAACCTTCATCAGTTTGGACTTCGGGTTCTTACCTGTATGGCTTTATCTCCCACAGGGTTTGTGAGCCACTCGAAACTTGTGTCTGCAGGTACCCTGTTTCTTGATACACGTAAGTGCCACATCAAGGCAGATCGTTCCACAAACAGCAGGTTATATTATACTGTATGAAGACTCACGGAAAAAGGGAAGAACACTCCAAATATTTCTGTCATTTTTGGTCAACAAGACAAGTACACTTATAAGCTGTATTTTGCAACACAACTATTTTTATAAATGAAGTATCTTTTGAGTGTGTCCATAGTACACTGAATCTCAGCATCATTTATTGTACAAACATGAGCAGCAGATCCGTGTCTATCTGAGAGATATTTGCTGCTGTTACTCACCAGGTTTTATGTTCAGGTTATGCCTATGACTGGAATGTACTTTCTGTACAGAGATTTTATTTGTATACAAAGGGAATGACTTCAAGAATTTGAAGCGCATGAAGAATTTCTTTTCTCCCTCAGCTGTCCTCTTCTGACATTGGCTCAACAGTGCAAAGGGAAGCAAATCTACTGAACAGTAGACCTAAAATAGACAGGAAAATGGTTGTACTTGGCTTTGAGGTGCATCACGAGGAAAGCAAGAGAACAATTGGCTCACAAGACATTTTTCCTCTCCATTTAGGCTTAAATGCCAATGTTGAGACAGTACCAGTTGAACACATTAAGTTCTCCTGGATGATGGGTGTGCTCCAGAAGGAAAGTCCAAGTGGATACGCTGCCTAGTAGCCCAGAGCAGCAGGTCAGGAGACAGTCTGTATCTCCTTTGCTTAGACAGCAGCCTGGATGAGGCATTGTGAGATTCCTGCAGCTGTGATAAATGAGGCTGGAGAACAAGCTCCTCAGTTCCCAACCCCACCTTTTGAACGCTGAAGCCTGGTGGCCTAAGGGAAAAAAACGCACGCTGACAAACACTCGTAAAAATCTGGATGGGTTTTTTTGATTAGTTTGTTCCCTGTTGTTGCACATTCTTGGGCCAAACATGAGCCCAGAGCAGAAAAGCCTGCCGTGTTTGCAAACTCCCATTGGTAGCCAAGCGGGAGCATGAATTTCAGAGTCAGAATTTATCACTGAAAAAATACTGTTGTTTAAGCGGTGGGGTGGTTTCAGTTGCCCTGTTAGTATTTGGATTTTTGTAATTTCTGCTAAGAATTTAGCAGGCAACATCAAAAGCTTTAGCTTGGGGAATTCATAAGCAGGGATATGATTAATACAATTTCAAATGTATTTGTAGAACACGCAGAACTTGCTGTGGGAACTGATAATTTAATTAGATTCTGGTTTATGTGATTCATATACCTAATATTCTGAGTACTATATTAAAAAATAAATACAACTTAATTTTTCATAAGGCATTGCTTTGTTGTGCTATGCAAGCAAACAGTTGATTACATGGAAGGCACAGCTTTGATTGGCTGTAAAAATTAGGACCTCATTGTACTGTGAAATAGCTTTCAAATACAGCTAAAGGAAACGGGCTGCATGTACATAAATACACAAAATCCCCAGGGAAAAATTAACATATTTGGGAGTTTTAAGTTCAATCCAACAAATCATATGAAGTCTTGAATGCCAGGAGCTTAAACAGGAAAAAAAAAAATGTTCTTCATAAACTATTTACAATACACATTTCTTAAAATGTTAACTTTCAGTTTTGCATCAAGATTTAATGCAACTGGCATGAGACTTTTAAGTAAAGTCTCCCTCGTATCTCTAGGCTACATACTGTGATCAAAAAAATGCTGGGTTTATCATTTTCATAGACACGATGCAGCTGTAGTTCTGCGGCAGTCAATGAAGCGACAGCAGTGAAAATAGGAGAATCAGGCCCACGTTTATTAAGTAAAATAGAAACATTTCTTTATAGGTTCAGAAGGCACTTAATACATGTCTAGATGTATCTGATATGCAGGGAAAACCAGTTTTGTCCTGGACTAACTGCATAATTTGAAATGTATCTCTAAATATAGATACCTATAAAATCGAATGTAAAACAGGTTTGCTGTATTTGTGGATACCATGAAGGTCAAAAGGATTTTATAGACTTTTTCTTTTCTTATTTAAACAGTGCTTCAGTGATCAAATTCTACAGATTGTTAAAACCCTGTAGCTACCTGCGACTAAGCAAAACTCTTACAGTTTACAATAAATACAGTGGCAGAGTGCCATAAATCTGGGTGTACCGAAATTTAAGACTTGAAGATTTAAGGAAAAATGAATTATTTGGCAGAAGAGCCAATATTTGTATAGATTTTCGATACAAAGCCAAGATCCTTCCTATTTCCTCTAGAAAGCACAAGGAATATTATATGTGCCACCTACCGCAAACAGGTAGTGATATTTGTTATGGTCTTTCAGAACCCATTCCATCCAACCCAGTGCCTCTGCAGAACCCCAGCTGCTGGATTCTGTGCCAAGGAAGAAAGAGAGGTGCAGCAGGTAAGTTTAAAACCACAGATGTAGCAAGACAATTCTGCTCTGCCTTGTGCAGCAGAGTGCTGGGAGGAAGCCCTCAAGGAAGCCCAAGCAGAAGCCAAGGAATAACTTCACTCAGTCGCAAACCTGCCAGGCACGAAGGAGCAGAGAGACTGGGGGTACATCCCAAATGGACCCATTTCACAGATTTTTCTCCTTTGTAAAGCGCTCATCGATACTGCAGTTGGAATCTGCCCATCAGAATAGTTTGATGCTTCAGGGGAAGCGGACACAAGGGTGTTGTTGCAGAAAAAAAATAAGAAAGAGCAGTATGATGAAGCTGTGCTTTTTTTTTCTGAGAGGCTGTATCAACTGAAAATGTTTCTTCCAACAAGTGTCAGGATTTTTTATTTTATTAGAAAGTTCAACGGGATTTAGTATGTTTATGTGCATGATTACTCTGTCTCTGTTTTCGTTTTCTGATAATCTGAGTCTGAGCACTATATGTTTCTAAAATTTAAAACACCAGAAGTATTTTGGCACTCGGAAGACATCAACATTTAAAGCAGCTTGGCTTTTGTTTGCCCTGCATCCATTCCCATCCTTTACTCTTCATCAGAGTGAGCAGAGGATGCTACCAGATTGCAGGGGTGACATTTTGCTTCTGCACAGGGCAGCTGACAATAAAAAAGGCTATATAGCTGTGTACTGGGCACATGTGGATTTTTTTTCCCAGTGCTGTATGGTTGCCTCAGCTTCACAGAGTGATGATTTTCTATTTGCTTTTAAAAAGCTAGAATTATCTTGAAGCTATTTAGCCATTACATTTCCTCAGCGCATATATGCATACACGGATAATATAACTAGAAGACAAGGAAAAGAATAGCACAGCTTGATTTCTTATTTCTTTTGTTGAATTGTTTCAAGTTCCCTTCTTGGGGGAAGATGTGTTTCTAATAGTTCCAGTTGGAATATACAAAGCTAATGATGTACATTGCTAATGTACAAAACAGATTTCCTATTACAAGGAGCCTTCGACAATAAACATATAATGAGTCCGCAAGTAATTCCTCACTGAAAGCTAACGGTTCCAGAGCCCTTGACCTAAGTGTGGGATTTTTTTGTCAAGATGGCCAAAGCCATCACAAGTACATAAATTGCAAACGGGCATAATGATGATATCGATATGTCCAGAAAACTATTCAGACTCATGAGTACAATCTACAGCGGGATCAGCCAAGGTTATCACCAGATGTTTCTTGTCCCACATGCCACAGCTTTATTCTACTGTAATTAATTCAGCTGAAAAGTCTCTGCGAGAATTGTGTTTTCAGCACAATTTCAAGCTCGGTTTCAAATACCAGAAATCATTTCCAATTTCTTAAAACATCCCAGATAAATGTGAAAGCCGGTAGTTAAGGTATGCCAAAAAGTACTTATAAAAATAGCATTTAAAGAGCATTAAAGGAGTATTGGCAAAGCAGTTCTGATTAAAGCTAGACCTTTGGGGTTCAGAGACATAGGCATGTGTGGCACAAAGACTTAGGTCCTCATATTTGCCCCAGACCTTACCGCAAGTTTAGAGGTACAACAGGAATGTAAGCTCAGGTTTCTGCACCAAGCCATAGTAGTATTTATCCAGTTAGCCATCCATAATATGAACAAACAAAAAGAAATCAATATTTCCCAAGGTATTTTACAGCTCACCCTCCATTTTTTATGGCATATCAGACCGAAGACCTCCTATATTTTTGTTGTGAAGAAAGATGCTTTAGTTATTTAAAGTCTGAGTTCCATTTAAAAATGAATTTCATTAGACTCAGATATTCGCAGGCAAGAAGTTAAGACATAAATAAAACAGAACATATTTTTAGTGTAATATACCACTTTATTTTGCTGCAATGTTTGCAGAAAGAACACACTGAAATGCACTTCTAAACTACTTTAAACCTAATTCTGGACAATACAAGCCTGAGACAAAATGAGATATGTTAAAAATTATGGTTCTAGTTTTCAGAGGTATTGACCACCAAAGCCTATATTTAACTTCAGGTAGAATTGTGTTCAACGTGTCTGAAAATTGGGCCTTAAATTAAAGATAAGTGTTTTTACCTGGGCAACATCCCTTTAAGTACCACCCACAAATTACATAGTGATAGTTCTTCCCATAGGAAAATTGTCTTTTGGATTATTTTAAGATAAAAGCACAGACCAATGTCAGCCCTCTCACAAGCTGCATACTAATGCAAGGAGGGGAAGGAAGGATTTATTTGGAATCTTCTAATTGACCTCAGTGGAATTGGGCCTGGACCCATTAAAACATTTATGAAAAGCAGTTATGAAGCATGAATAGTACCCAATCTAAAACATTAATGTCTAGGTAATATTAAAAGTAATTTGTTTAAAAATAGCAGGGAGGGGAGGAGCAGCTGCATTAAGGACTAAATTCCCCCAACCTTCTGCTGGTCTTTTTTACCATTATGTTTTAAACAGTTGCAGGGGTAGAAGTTGCTATTTTTTCTTGGGCTTCTCCTTCCCCACCACTGGCTCAAGTGTTAGCAATACTCTTCCTTTTCACCTCAGTCCAGCATTATCCTGATTTTTAGACTAACGTGCCAACATATCACAGCTTCGTCCTTTCTCAGGAGTGACGTAGGCAGTTAAAGGCATTAAAACAAATAGGCCTCCCAAATTAATGTGTTTTGCAGCAAGTAAGTGTGGGGGTATCCAAAGCCAGAGGCTGTGTTCAGGATAAGAGGATTCAATTCCAGGGTGTCACAAAATGTTCTCCATCACCACAGCACGGCAGAAACCTTTTCTTAATGTTATGATAGATGCTCTAAATATGCCACTTACTCGGAGTTATTGGATATGGGAACATGCTAATCTACCAGTAAGGCAAGAGCCTATGCTTTATGAAGGGTACAGCTACCAGAGAGGTAACTGCCTCCCTAAGGATTTAGCAGTAGCTGTGTAACTCTGTGGTGTCTTAAGCATGAGTCTCTGCTCACGTTCATCAATCTTGATAAGAGAGGAGATTTACCTCCTAACACCAGGCTTCTTACAGCCGTTTTTCAGATAGCTCCTACTCCAAACAAAAGCTGCCTATCGTGTATAATCTGTAGCTAACATGGGAATCGCCCAGCAAAACTTAACCCAGTTAGCAACAGGAAATTATGAGTTATACATGAAAAGCAAACATCATCGGTGACCCTCCCTGTCCAGTACATCATCTCTCCAGTTCCCAAAGCTCTGACTTCTCCTGTGGTCCTTTCAGATTTATTTCCAGAACCTCCCAAAATGAACAATGGCCATAGGCACTTTTACCCTTGAAGACAAGAACGGTGCATTGTGTCTCTTCAAAGGTGGAAGAGCAGCATAGTCACCCACAAACTATAAAAAACCATACTATCACAAAATAACGTAGCAGCCCAGCTTTTGACTGGGAAAGATCTGCAAAGATGCGATGCCAACGCTTGTTTTCTCTACTGCTCTTGGAGGGACGTAGCAGCAACGTGAGGAGTCATCTCTCCAAGGGCTGTGACTGCTCCCATTCGGAGGTTGCCCATGCTGGAAGTCAATGCCTTGCCTTTTGTCCCAGACACACTCCAAAGCCCTCCCCTGCCTGCCTTTGGCTACCTGCTATTTTCCATGGAAGTCTTTAAGACAAGCC
This sequence comes from Pedionomus torquatus, assembly GCA_013398155.1. Lineage (NCBI taxonomy): Eukaryota > Metazoa > Chordata > Aves > Charadriiformes > Pedionomidae > Pedionomus > Pedionomus torquatus. The sequence goes on from VZRU01008870.1 coordinate 57,004, forward strand.
ATTTTGGACACAAAAAGCAAAGCGCTTTGATTTGAGTAATTTCTTTCAATGTCTTCTGAAAGGCGTGATCTCAACACTTCATATCCTTGTATTTAATTTGCATTCCTTGCTTGGGCTATGTATCACAGAAACCACTACAGCCTGCTTCAGGCATATTTTAATGAAACACAGCCACTTTTCTTGTTTTGGGGAGTGCACACATATTTTTAGTGAAGAAACAAAATCTGCACTAAGAAATACCTGACAAACATTTTTTTGAGTAGGCCCACTTTTTAGTTTTTAAGGTCTGTTCCTAATAGGGAATCTTTGATGTAGTCAGCAAGACTTCCTCTGCCTGGAAGACCTATTGATATATAGCCAAACAGAGAGCAGAGAAAAAAATCCACTCTTGTATGTCACTGGACTCTTAATCTATTTTATGAGCCTTAAACACCACAACTCTTTGCACAGTAGAAATTTCAAAAGATCTAGAAACTCCATTTTTTCTCCTTATGTGGCTTTTCTAAACCTGAAGTTTTACTTTTCATGAATATTTTTAACCAGCGCAAACCTTTTTAGGCTTTTTCTTACATCTATCTTTTGTCAAGGAAGAAAGAAGCAATCCTGTGAATCAGATCCCTTGTGCATAATCACACAACTATACGAACTAATCGCATCCATAAAAAGCATTCGGTTCAAACATTGCTGTATAGGGAATGCTTAGCCTTGAAAATTATGCTGTTTGGACTAGCAGCTTTGAATACATCTTGTGAGCAATCCATCTGCACTAGTATTTTTTTTATTATTTTTTCTTCTTTTTTTTTAACTTAAATAAGGGGACTTGAGCAACCTGACAGTGTCTATAACAAGCCAGCTGATAACTTCCCCTTTTGTAATTCTTGCTTCTCTTTTTGTTTTACATTCTTGTTATATGAAGATGCACAGTCTTAAAATGCTTTAAAAAGCTGATCAGATTTTGATTGCCCTCTAGGAAGTTTAGAGTAGTAACCTCAACCAAGTTTCTAAGGAGCTTCAAATTTTTTGGCCCATATAGAGCCATCACCCATCCCAAACAATGCAGGTTGGGTGGGCTGAACGACTGGGGATGACTCATTAACGACACAGATTTGCCACCTTTGGTTTTAGCCACAGAGTCATGGCCAAGCCTGGGGCCTCACCGTACAGGTGGAGGAGTGGTTGCAGGCAGCGTGGTGGCTGGGGAAGGGGTATAATGGACACATGGGGACACGGGGGACATTGGGTGGTGGCAACAGGTGCAGTGCCAGGGACATAGGGGACATTGGGTAGGGGGGACAGAATGGGTGGTGGGGACACAGGGATGTTGGAGATACTGGGTGGTAAGGATGTGGGGAACACCAGGGATACAGGGGGACACGGGGTGGTGAAGGTGAAAGGTTTGCCAAGGACAGTAGGTGGTTAGGACACGGGGAGGTGTGGGACACCAGGGGGTGGGGTCTCCAAGGACACCTGGAATGTTGTCTTTCAACGCCTGAAACATTCCGCCTGGCGCTGCAACTGCCAACAGCAGAAGGAGACCTAGCAGGTAAGTGAGAAAGCTGCCCATCTTTCTGCCGTGCTCAGGAGGGCTCTAGGTGGGGCCTGGGTTATCACATCTGGAACGTTTCCCTTTGAGGAATAAGAGGGTATTAATATCTCGCTTTTCCTGAGCTGGCTGTAGCTTTGGTGTTCACAGTAGGGATGGTCCTGCGAGGGGGTGTGGGACTCCTGGCTACCACAGAGGAACCCCCCATCTCCTTCTCTATTACTGTCATGCTTAATGGGGTGGAGACTAACGAGGGAGCAGCTTTTCATTTGTTTCCCTTCACCCAAATTTACAGTCCAGCCTCAATGCTTTCCAGAGACTGCAGTGGGTTTCTTCCAATCACCTCCTCTCCCACCGACACAGACTGCCTTGTTTCTTTCTGTCACCTAAAATCAATCTCTTTAACTTCTTTGCATCTCAGCCATCTCCATTCAGGGAGCTCATCTGGCAACATGGAGCTTTTTAGGCATTTACCTCAACCACTCTCCAGTGGCTCTCCTTACATTCCTCTACCATTAGTCATTTCAGTTTAAAAAAAAAAAAAAAAAAAAATCATCCTTGAAGATTTAGATGGAGAAGAGCCTTCTCCTCTATTTCACTTTTGTTTCCATTTTGCATCTTTCTACCAGTCCCATTTCATTCTAACTGCAGCATTTTATATTTTTTTATTTTGGAGGAAAACAGTTTAATTATTGTTTATTGTTTATCTCCCTGGATCCTATCTTCAAATTACTGCATTATGAACAACCCCCTTAATAGACATGAGGAAAATTCACATGAGGGAGAGGCACTGCAAATACTCCAACCACAGAGAGAGCTTCCATCAGAGCTTGCAAGCTGTTAGACACCAGAGACCACAGCCACAAAAACTCAGTTTCATTAATTCTACTCATCATCCAACCAGGTTTCACACTCCTATAGTCTTCCCTTATTTCTCTATTCCCTCCTCAGATCTTCCTTGCTTCTCCCCTCCTACCCAGCTCCTAGGCTTTTCCATTTTCTTTCTTTCCCCTTCTGGTTGCTTTAGCCCTCCTGCATTTTTACCCTCAATTGCTCTGCTCCAATCTGCACTTTTAAGCCAGCAGATCAGCAATGATTCATTCATCTAGATTTCGCCTCCACTGTGTAGATAAAGCAGGGAAATTTAGATGCTGTAGCTGAAGTTGGGAAATTTAGATGCCATATCCAAATTGCACCTGGGGAAACCAATGCTCAGAGGAAGCAATAGGGTTGAAGGGTTGAAAAAAAAAAAGAAAAGCCTGGTTTGAAGGTAAATTTATTAGTTACTTGATTAACTGTGCTAATTTTGGTTTGTGTTTCTCATTCACTTGTCTCCCTCTGTTTAAGGGAATATTTTAGTCCTTGGCACTGGGGTGGGACTGCTGGAAATGGTTTACACCATTTCTACACCATTTCTACACCAGTAGAAAATGGTTTACACCATTTTCTACTCTGTTCTGAAACACTTGTTGAACCTTTGCAGTGTTGCAGGTTGTGAGCATAACTCCAGTGCACCTTCCTCCATCACCCCTCTTTTGTGGCCTGCAGTTATGGTGGCTTTTGTTCTGAGTTAGAAGCAGCAGAGACTTCACATTTTACTGCATTTTTAAAACGTGCTTGCAGAATTTCTTTAAAAAGTAAGGTTAACAAGTTGCTCTGATTTAAGTGTGTTCAGCAATTTAGTCTCTTTACAAATTAATGAGGAGACCTTACCTAAAACCCTTTTCTAAACCTCTTTTAGAACTCCTTTTTTAATCACAGACATCAGTGGAGCTCAGGTCCTGAGGAGCATGAATATATTTCCTCCAGCAGTCCAAGGTGGGAAGAAACCTCTGCTTACACTCAATGGCCAGAGATGCAAGTGGTAGAAGTCAGGTTGTGGAAATATAGATTTCCCATTACATATAAGTACGACACCTTCCAGCAGCTCCAGTTTCTTCCATTTTCAAGTTACTGGGCAGAAAGCATTCACAAGGAAGAGCTGAAGTGGAATGACTAAGCTGGGACAAGCTGTAAGAGCACTTAGGACCGACTGCATCAAGGACAGCCACGCAGTCCTCTGGTGTGCTCCTACTCTCATGCTCCAGCAAGCTCCAGGGCTTGGGCTGAGCCAGTTCTTCACTTCCCAAGCAGTTCTCCAACGGGAAGAGCTTCCTTCCCCAATGGGAAGAGTTCTTCCAGAGCCCCCAAGGCGAGTACAAGGGTGCTGAGCTGAGTATTTCTTAATGGGACTTAGGGAAGGCAACTGCAGGAACCCTAAAAGCGAGAAGCTGATCTGTCACAGGTCTCCTATATGCCTCTGTGTAGGATTAATTCCTCTGCACCTCACTTCTGTAGGCTATTTTCCCCCAAGGAATGCTTCTTTCCTCTGCCTTTTCTATTGAAAAACATCTTTTACAATGAATATGTAGAAATATAATAGGAACCTGATCTCAGATGGCACCATTTAATTTTATTGCAATAATAGTAATAAATGTACGAAGCACAAACAATGTGCTCAATGTAGAAACAGATTTAATACATTTAACTGCATTTTGAATTGGTTCTCCATGAATGGACACCCATTCTTGTTCCGATCAGAAGTGGCATCTCTGATGGTACTTTGGAAGATGACAGAATACCTGTCATCCTCATACTAGGATAAAATAGAAAAGGAACATTAAATTTCCACTCCAGGCCCGTGAAAAGAATTTTTTTTTCCAGATACTTGGATTTTATTTCATTATGTTTCCTTTTCTTCATTTAATTTAATAATAGGTTCCAAATCTATTTATCCAAATGCATCTGCTTTATACTTGGGGAAATACAATCTGAAAAGAAAATGTTACTTTTTTCCAGTAAAGTTGAAAGAATGGAAGGCAACTAATTTTAACATATTGCCACTTAATGTCATCTTGTTTGCTGATAAAATACATGGCAAAGCATTTTCAGTAATCACTTCTTGAAACAAAACAGAGCTTTCCTGGCTAATAACGGAGATACATTTATTTATTGATAGGATGTTCATCATTCTAACTAATATTTGTGAAACACAAAGGAATAAGTTGATCCAGGCGGTACTGAAAAGTTAAGTCTTATTAGCTCCACGAGGCACAGAAATCACATGATCTTGCCCACACTTACCAGAAAGATGCATGGAAAGTATAATTAGAATGGGAAAAAAAAAAAAAAAAAAGTTGCTCTTATTACAGTACCAAACCAATAAAAATATCCCTCTGTCATTCAATATTGTTAACCTTAAACATTAAATATCCTCAGGCAAGCAACCAGGAACATTTATCTAGACAAAAATGGTATTATTTTTTTAACAAATACATTCTTTGATTTCTTTCCTTTTATTTCCTGAGCCTTTACGTGACACTTGAGTTATATCTCTGAGCTTTTTCCTGCAGCCAGAAGGGCTAGAGAAAATCTTTTAAAGTAACGCTGAGATTGTCATCTAATTGCATACCTTCTAGAAGCTGAGTTGTAACCAGCCTGCTAAATAAGATGAGGTCTGCCTTATTTCAGGGTGGCCACACTGCTTATTCCCTACTTGCACCGTTTCCAGGAATTATGCTACCTCAATGCATTACAGTAGGATCAATAAATTAAGTCTTTTATTACATAGGTTTCCTTTTTGATGCCTAATCCTTAACTGGTCGTTAGTTACATCTGTGCAAATTGGTGGTGTTGCCAGTACATCCATGCCTGAGCTTGCAAAACTCTTTAGGAAATATAGATTAATGACTGTGGTAATAATATTCAGATGTGACACTGACAAACTTTTATGGCCAATCTCCGGGTGTGTGGGAAAGCAAATTCTTTAAAGTGTTTTGCATCCGTTTATCTTTGCTCTAACCAGGTCATCAGGGCTTTTACCAACTGATTGAAAGGGCAAGTAAGGCCAGCAATGAGGAAACACCACGCATCTTTGATGTTTCGAAAGAATATGCAAACAATTCGATGCAAAATGCCTTACTGCATTCCACATTTCTTCATTATAAATATAAGCCCCAGCCCTGGAACTGCTTGTTTGCATGTCTAATGTTATGTGGCTCTGCGAGACTACTCACTCCGGTAAAATTAAGATGCTGCATGTGTGTGTTTGCAGGACCGTGACCGCGAGGAATACTTGCTCGATGTAATAACTACCAGTTGAAAAACAAAATAAAAATCAACTCTAATTGTCCCCATTTAAATCCAAACATTGAAAAATAGCTTAAATATGGTATTCTGGGATGTAAATTTTACAAAAAAAGTCTGAAGATTTTAGAGTTCCGTTAGCTCTTTTAGTCTCTCTGTAACGAGGCTGTTACATAGCATCGTTGGGATTGATGTTGAAAATAATGCAGCTGCTCTTGCAGCTGCAGCAAGAATTCACAGAAGCCAGGATGCAGAGCAGGCCCTGCTCAAAGTCCCTGCCTTTAGCTTTCTGTTGTGGTTTTGTTGGGTTTTTTTCCCCCCTTACTTATTTATTAGCTTAATTCCAGCATCCTCTGAAATGATGCCTTGCTGGGAATAACTGAGGGTTAAAGCCTTAATGGCTTTAATGAAAAACCTGATATTTACTGTCTTCTGCAAAGAAGAGCCACTCTGACAGCAGCAAATGCTGTGGTTTTCTTTCAAAATGAACAGCCCAGGGGTGGTCAACATTAAGACAGTAAGTGTGAAGAAGAAAACACAGCATCAAAAAGGAGGAACCTAACCCTCAAACCTGGAGAGGATGAGTGACATCTCAGGTTCTTGCTGGTTCTTTTGTGAAAAGGTTGATATTAGGTAAAAACAATTTAAAATAATGTTGAAATAAGCTTTACACGTGACTTATGACTAACATGGATGTTACATCGCTCAGTCTTTCATAACCACCTTGTAAGACCCACAGAATAATAGTTTTTAGGGAGATTTATAACAACAGACGTTACAAAGACCAAAGCATCATCACTTGACTCCCAGATCTGAATGTACAATAGCCGGTTAATTCAAGAGATTGAGGTACTGGACAAAAGCGACCTGTACTCAGGACACAAAAGCAATCGCAAACCCTTGGCTCCTCTTTATATCTAAGTTTCAGAGCTAAGAGGACACCCTGGAAGATCTCCACTAATGGCAAAGTTCGTAACACGACATTTGCATCCCAGGTGTAGTCACACCAAACACTACAACTTTCTCCTGGCAAAATCAGCTGGAGAAAAGGAACCGATATAGTTCTCTTTCACCTGATGTCACGTCTTCAGTCACCTTATTACATGTTAATATTCAGGTTGCAATATCTTGCATCCATCAGAGCCTTGCAGAATTTTCTCAGGAAGGTCATAAAATAAAACATTACAGTAGCATAACTTAAAGGTTACCAAAGCACAGGCGTTAGTCTGTGAAGGCCCTGGCTCCAGTCCTGGGGTAGTTTATAGGAAATAAAGGCAAGAACCAACCACACATTTAATAAAAAGAACAAAACCACATTAGAATCAACTGCTGGATCCAACAACTGCCACTGGATTTCTCTTGGCTGTCCCTGCTCTTACAAATCTGCGTTGATGCATATAAGCACGTCAAAGCCCAGGCTGTTGGCTCACACATCCTGAATGGAAAATCTGTACCTATAGAACTTGTGCCATGTACCTGCCTATTCATCAAGGGAAGGAAGAAAAAATTCTCGACTGTTCTTGTAGCACTTCAAGGTTAAAATTCATAATGACAAAAAATAATGCAGCAGAGATAATAAACTTCCACCGAGATTAAAATAATTGCACAAAAGGCAATTTCTTCCCTGAAAAAATTAAGTCACCAAGCTAAAAGAAGAAATTAAAACCAGAAGCCACACTAAGAACCTAAAAGCTGTCAAAGAACTGCCTTGAATGTTAATCTGAGCTATTTCAGCCAGTCCTTTTTCACAACCTTTTCTTTCCTGCTAACTTTTATGTTACAGCTCTATTGCCTGCACAAAGTTGCCGAATTGAAGCTCTGCCTGTCAGGAGCTCTCATCTGTGCACGTTTTAGCTCTCAGTAGTTACTGTGCTGGCTTCAGCTGCTACCATTAAACTGTTGCATGTCAAATTACAAAGCAATTAAAGGTGAAATTCATAGCTGTAAAACAGGTAAAAAAATCCTCCACAAACCCTAACTCTAGATTTTCTAGGTTTGTAATGCTGACATTGGAAAGTATTAAAGTATCTTTTTTAATTAATATAATCCTCATATTACTCACGTTTCCATCATATGGTGTCATGTATATTTTTTATCTTTTTGCCTTTCTCTTCTTCATTCCTCCCAGGCTCTTTTTGCCTAGAAATATTGAAAGATCATCATTCCGCACTGTGAGAAAAGGGATAAGCGTATCTTGAACATTTGCTAAAGCAGGTAGTGAAATAAGGAGGTGGACAGTTAAACTATCTAAATGCTTTATTATATATTCTGACCCTTGAATTTTGCCTCATTCTGTCTGGAACGCAGACATACTGTATCTGAGATGAAATCCCTTGGAGGTATATCATTAATGTAAGGTGACTGTAGAGGTATGAAGGAGCCTAGAGGACGGGTCAAGTGCTATCTGCCACCATTATGCTCTGGATCAGGAGCCAAAGGGACCGATGCACAGCTATGGCTAATTCGTTTAATATCTCTGCTTAACATCTCCATGTCCCAGTGGGACTCGTAGTATTTAATTACATATCTAATGGGAAACTCAGCCTCACCCTCTGCGTTATTGTGCTTCCTCAATTTCTCTTACATTGTAGAAGCACAGCACTTCACAGGACTGGTCCTACCATGAAAATTAATTAGTTTATGCCTGAACAGGGCTTTCAACATACAGATCATTCTGTATGACAAAGTAGTATTAGATAACAAACTGAATTATTCAATTGAATTATGGAGCCATAAGAAAATTATTGTCTCTTATTTTTAATCAAGCAGACTCCAGGCCAAATTAGTCCCTGATGATGATACTTTGGCTGTTTCAACGGGTCTTATTGCCATCAGAAAAGTTTCTCCCTCTTCTTGCTCCTGTGCACCCTACAATTTTCACTGCTGTATGTGTAATCCCCACTATAAAGCCGGCTCTAGGCTTCAGGTTAACCCATACCTTCAAGTGAACAGTAATTGTTAAAACAGCTTGTCGAAGGTAAATAAAAGTTGGCTTGGAACTAAATGCTGGTTTGGAAACAAACCTCTCCACCTTGTTTGGTTTGGGGATTTTTGTCAGAATCCTGTTTAACTGTCTCTCACTGCAGGGATACCCGAGTTTAGAAACAGCTCTGAAAGTTTGAGAGAATTGAGCATGAGTAGTTCTGCATTTCTCTTCATGGCATTAGAAAAATCTCAGGTTATAGATGTGCATATGATTTCGTATGCATGAACGCTTCAGTGCCCTCCCACCAGTTACCAGACTCTTTATTAGCCTCCATAACCCAAGCAGAAGAATTTCAATACTGCCTTTAAGGGTGACTTGAGCAGAAGCTTCAAGACAAATTGTACTGCTGGGGCCATAGGAATTCAGTACCTAACTTGGCAAAAGAGAAGTTCGGTTTTTTGTTGAGGGCTACAGAGGTGCACTATTTGCGTGGTCATCTGTGCAAAGATGAATTACTGATAATAGGAACCTATTTGCAGTCAAGAGGTTCATCAGCTTCCATCTTTCCAGACCGGCTAAATCTTTGGGAGAGATCAGTGTTGATTTATATCAGTGGAAGATCTGGACTAGGTCTTTAAGATTTCTCATTTAGGCTGCAGTCTCCATGCTCCCCTGCTGTAAGAGCATCCTCATTATGAGAAAACCAGGTGGGTCTTGCCAGCACCCGCTGTCTTCTCCCTTGTTCCCTCACCCTGCACTGTACTGTTTTTTATGCTTTTTCTTCCATTTATTGCTCTTACACTGGAAATCGGATACAACAGTCATAAAGAACGAACACCACCAAAGAAATAAAAGCCACAACAACAAAAGATGAGAAAAAGGAACTCCAGTTAATGATATCTATGAAGGGAAATGCCACCTACCGGGAAACAGATCAATATGGAAGGACATTCAGAAGGAAGATAGCCCCTCAGACCACTGAAATTCACTTTGTGTCTTGAGACGATAGCTTTTTTAAACCTTTGCTTAGTCTCTACCTACTTGATGACTTCCTTTTCTTCTTTTTCCCTATTCTCATGCCTTCCTTTTCTCCCTGTTGCTCCTTTGGTTGACTTCGATTTGGGGAGCTCTTTTGCGTGTCAGTGCTAGAGCTAAAAATTAGGCACACAAAGGATAGATAGGTCTTTTGCTAAGGGTCTGATAAAAGTCGTGACTTAGGAAGATCCAGCACAGATTTGCCAAGTTTCTCTAAACCCTGGCTTCATTCCCGTTACATAGTTAGTGTAAGTGAAAGCAAAGATGACTACACCAAAATCATTCAGATGGAGTGGTCCCAGTTAGGAGCTGGATGCTGCAGCTAACATTTTACCATATAAAACCTCACAAGAGGTAGCGGCGGAGCTTTGCGTTTGGTGAACAGAAACACCAGCAGCCAAAACGTAATGCCGTTTAACACGTCTCTACGATGAACACTAGTTAATGAGCAGAAATGAGAGGACAGTAAGAGGAAACCCGTTCTGAGGTGGTGAAGAGCTACTTGGGTTGGTTTAGCTGCTATAGCTAGAGCAAGAGCCACATGTCTCCTGGTCTGTGTTTTGATCTCAGTGCCAGTGCAAGGTGTCAGGCGCCTCCTTTGCTGCGGATCTGAAGGTTGATATGTTTTCTGTACTGCACAATAGCTAATGGAAGTTGTTATAGGTCTGCTAACATTCTCCTTTGGGTTTGGACTTTCCTAGAGCCCGGTCCCGTAGGAACGGGATTATTTTGCCAAGTGAAAGAGAGGTCTCTCTGTTCTCTCAGCTCTCATTGAATTCCTGCCTCAGCCTGGAGGCAGGGCTGCCCAGAGCAGTTCTGAGATGCAGACCTCTTAATAGCATGTTGGCAGATCTAATCAAGCCCACAGCACAGTCTGCGGCAACCCTCCTAAACCAAACTTTGCCCCTCTGCACTCGTTCTTTAGAAGTACTCAGCTCCCACCATTTCAAAGCAATCTTTTCAGAAAATCAATAGTTCTTCATCTCCTTCAGAATGAGAGCAAGTAGGACACTTGGACGTTTGCTTTGTAATCTCTTCAAAAATTGCTTTCTTGTCTTCCCAACAGAATTAGGAAATATTGCGGTACCAAAAAAAAAGAATAATTCTCAAGCTTTTTCAGCACAACGTCTCAGTTGTAGGACCAAATCTTTGCATTCCTTTTCATTTTGGGATTACCCTAAGCTCACTGCTCTGTTTATACCTTAGGCGCACACATACGTCCTTGTTCCTCGCACAGAAGATTTATTTGTTCTCGCAACTCCACTTTTCAGGAGCCTGCTGTAGAAACCTTTGCCACTGCAAAATTTCCGTTTTTCTCTCCCTCTGTCCTCTCAGTGGCCCTTTAGCTATGAAAATGAACCGCTCCCCGCTCCCGCAGTGCCGAGCTGCTGAATCCAATCAAGGAAGGCTGGCCAGGCTTCACATCCCCGTCAGACACAGCATTGACCTTTTTTTCCCTAATTGACAATGCAGGGCTTTGTGCTAATAGGATGACATCATTACGCAGAGCTGAAATGCTCGCCCTGCTGTCTCTTTTGTCTCTCGGCGTTTTTTGCTCCCACACTTGTAGAGGAAGTATTTCGCTAGGAGGGAGTGTAAGGAAGACAGTTACACCGTGCCTAAGAAACATATGCAGAAAACCTCCTCAGTTTCTCTCTCTTCATTCCTCCTTACTCACGCCACTTACTACTCTGAGCCCTTGTCATGAACTGAATCTTCCTTTCCCGTCCTCCAGGTTGTCATCACTGCTGCTTCTTTTTCATATTTACGTTCCCTCACTGTGCTGACATAAGCTGCTGGGGGGAATTCTGGTTCCTTCTTGATTCTGACTTGTAGTTTTTAATCTCGCTGTCCTTTTACAGCTCCAATTTTATTCAAACAATTTGTCCATAAGATCCTTGTGCATCTCTACCAGAATGAATAGTTAATTGAGGTGCCTAATTTTGTGTTAAATTGTTGGCAGTTAACTTTTGGTGTGATAATTATTTAAAATATTACTTTAAAGAATATATGGAGAGAGGAGGAAAACCCAAAGAAATGAAAATAATTTTAAGAGCTTTTGCTTTAGCTGTCTTCTGGGACTGGTTCACCCATTTCAGCGACTACTATAATCTTAATAATAATTAAGATGCTCCCCCAAAGCTTAAAATCTTGCCTTAACGCTGGTTATAGATGGGCAGCCATGTGCCAAAGAAAGCAGTCTTGACTAAGCCAACAAATCAAAGAAATAAATACAATGGACTTTCACTGGAGAGGGCAGGCAGAGCAGAAATTTCCCAGTTCTGCCTATGCCCCTTCTATTCTCTCTCACGGCTGACATACTGGGTACTCCAAGCTCATGGTATAGGTTTCCAGCCTGCTTCAGTGCCTAATGAAATGCAGTAGCTCAGATCCCAGGTACTTCTGTGAATCTGTTTACCGTAAGACCTTTTAATTTGAACGGAAACACACCAGGAGCTGCAGCAGTAGAAGAGAAGGGCAGTATTGACCAGCTGGGAGAAGCAACCTCTTAAATCACTCAAGCTGGTTCCACAGGACCATGGGCTGCCTATATCCTTACTGCAAGAAACATCAGCATGAAAGACAGGACAGAGAGCAGAAAAAAAAAAAGAAGAGCAAAGAAGGGAAAAGATTCAGGAGGGAAAGGAAGCAGATCCCATTATTATTCAAGACTATCCAAAGCTGATGGGAAGAGGGATTTATCTATTTTCCTTTTTTTCCCCCCCGATCTGCACCCAGCTATTTCATAGAAGATTCCTGGACACATGACAACGGTCTTCACACCATCTTTTTTTTCCCTACTTTTAAGCCCTGTTCAAGAAGGCAGTGGCAACCACTTCATTAACATACCCTGTAAAAACTTCTCTTGATTATTTTAATTGTATTTCCTATTTCTTTTTGCACGTTATCCTTAAAGACACTTTAAGGATTTTAACCAGGATTCCTTTCTTACATTCTGTTTCTGTCGTATTCACCTTCAACTTCAGTTCCATAAGCTATTTGGAGTAATAGAAAGAATTGGATTTGCGTTACTTTGAACAACAATAAACCTAAGCTTACTTCCTTGCATAAGAGAGCCTAGTGGACTATCTGATAGCAGTGAACCGTAATTATAACACAGCTTAATATTTTTCTTATGTCTATAGCCTAATGAGATTAGTGCTTTGTTGTACTCAGCACCGCATAAACAATTAATATGTGAGTTTCAGCTTCAAAGAGCAATTAGGATAATATGGTTAAAACCCTGTAAATTACTCCAAAAAAAAAAAAAAACCCAACCCACGTGATTACCCTTGCCAAATTTCAGCCCAGAGCCCTATTTATTTTATTTATTTATTTTTATAAACAGGTTAAATACAGTGAGAGAAAACACTATTTAGAGTGAAAGTGCTGACAAAACCTTTACTGCAGCAATGTGGACAATGCGGCTGTAATAATGGCAAGTGTGCCCTTATCACAGCAAGAAAAATGTAAGGAGTTCTGATTTTGCACTGAATGAGCCATTACTTATGTCTATCACAAAGAAATAAGAGTACTGAACAAAAAAAAGATACATTAAGGTGGCTTTTTTTTTTTCCTTCCCCCCCCCCAAAGAAAACTAAAAATAAAAAGGATCAGATGTGACTCAGGCTTTCAAACAATAAAAATAGCAAGATAAAAGAACTAGGTTGCTTCGTTGCCAAAAGAAAGGGCAAGAATCTTAAAAAGTCTGAAGCCTGATTGTGAGAGACTCACTTTATGGGCTGCTAAGAAGGTGCTGACCTTCGTCATCAATAGATTGCCTGAGCCTTTGCGGTATTCAGCAGTAAAGGAAGTGCTTAAAAAGTCATCCTGCTGAAAGATGGACTGGAAAAATCTCCAGTTCAGATCTCAGCATAGCTGTTGTCGGCGCACCCGCTCATTCAGAAAGTCTGTCTGTAAATCTAACACAGATAAATCTTGCTTCATTTTTAAGTGATAAAACCGGAGCATCCTCACCTTAGAGATGGATCAGGATATCTGGAATTCAATATAAGTGAAATTATTATAGAGGAGGGCAGCTAATGACCTATCTGTTGTGGGGCTTTGGATGTGTTTTTTATAGTACTATATTTCTCTGTCTGTACTAGAGGACACTGAAGGAGTGGGATAACTCTTGTACAAGTACCAGTGGTATAATTTTCTTACACTCGCTCCATAGTTTTGGATGCAGCTTCGCCTGATCCAACATTTGCACTGAAATGAACTGTAACAGATGACTGCCCTGCGGTTTCAAATGGCCTTCTGGGAGAAAAAGACTATTATAGATGAAAGAGTTTGGTTCCTATAACTTTCTGGAAAAGTCCCACCACTGCCTAAGCAGCATACCAATATGGCAGATGTCTTTATAGGTATCTTCTGGCGGGGTGAATTAGCCATGGAGGGCTACCAGGCTAACACAACTGCCTGGCTGCCGGTACCCAAGTGAGCTCACTGAAAGACAGATGGGGCATCTTTGCATAAAAATCCTTGTGTTGCAGACACAGTCATGCTCTGGCTGAAAAAATGGTGTGATGTTATCCCTCTAGAAGCCGCGCAGCCATGAACGCTCCCAGCAGAGAGCACAAAATACAGATGGACCACTAATGACTAGAGCTTCTGGGGCAGCAGATGAGGTACAGCCAGACCATCCCAAACCAGGCAGCTTGTACCTTTTGATGCAGAGGAAGTGAAAATAAAACAAAACAGTGGCAACAGAAACCTCTGCCAGTTCTGAGCAGGGCAGGGGGAAGTACAATTATTGCTCTCTCCAGATCTGACGCCTAATTTGTCTCTGAGTTTTAGCAAGGGGTTCGTGGGGCACATTCGATGTCAGAGCACGGGTCCCCTTGGACTGTTGTCAAATGGTCAGTGTAAGGAACCTAGTTCAGAGTAGGGAAAACAATCACCGAGTCCCCTTTCTGCTTCGTAGCTACTGTACCATCCTTCTAGACCTCTGAACCATGAAACTGATGATCCAGAAGGCCAGGCCAGCACTAGGGAATCTTCTCCTTGAATTTGCTTCTCTCTCCATAGCCTCTGCCACGAAAGGCGGCTGAAATCCTCAGAAATAGTGACTCATGCTGTCTGCAAAAAGGTTTTTACCTGAAACTGGGAAACAGACCTTTTTCTGAAGCGCAGCCCCACAGAATTCATGTCTCAAAGAGCTGGTGTAGCAGCGATCTGATGGTTCAGTTTCAAGGCAGCTTAATCCCCTCTGAGAACTGCTAGAAGAAATTCCTCCCGCCTGGCTCTCCACTTAACGCTGAACGTAAGCCCAGTGATTCTGCCTTGCTATATGCAGATTCGGGAAGATAGCTCTGCAGTCTTTGGTGTTTAGAAAGGTTTCACTTCACAACTGTAAGGGCAAAAGCTTTTCTGGTTGAAATCAAAGTTGAAATTCTGAAGAAAAAAAAAAAGAGCTCATCAAAGAACTGGCAAAGAATTTAACAACGAGGTGCTGGCTGAAGTACCGGTGTGATTTATCAGCAGGTTCCTCTCTAATCTGATGTGAGATAATAGGAGAAGGTGTTGAAAGCAGAATCAAACTAGATACAGAACAAAAGCATAAGTAATAGGGTTCGTAAGATCACGCACATAAGGAAGTTTACGTTATCTAGCAGGCAGGCCACTCTCCACAAGAAGGTTTTCCTAGATACCTGGGGAAATCAACAGACAAAAGTAGAAGATTTTAAAAGATGAGTGATCTTGTGTTTCTTCTTCGACATTTATATCGTTTTCACCTAGCCCTCTCCATTTGGAGAGATGTGGTTTCCTCACCAATAGACCCAATGAAAGACTTTGCTATAGTGGCTGGCAGTGCCTCGAACAGAGGTCTCTTTGCATACTCGAGGGCTGAACTTTGCGAAAAGCTGAACTTGCTTATGACTAATCAGGAAGATCATTCCTGAGAGCTCACAAATTTAGAGTAGTTTCCTTCTGACTATAGCGCTAAATTGTCTATCTCTATTCCCCTGCATAGTGATTCATTAGAAGCATTTTACAGTAAACGTTTCCAAAATAAAAAACAGACATTTTAACCAAAGTCTCGGGAAAATACTTAACTGACAAAGATAATGATTTTCTAAAAGCTTTTTCCCTGGAAGTGTTTTTTTATTGAGGCAGTGATTAAAATGAGCCTGCTTGAGTTATAGTGTGCTTCCATTGCACAACCCAAAGTCATGTTAATCAGCTTGAATACCTCGAAATACAATAAGAGCAGTCTAAATCCACTTGCCACAGCAAAGATTAGTTCAGGTGCTGGTCCACTGGAAAAATACCCATAAGCAATTAAAGAATTCCTTGTCCATATTTCACTGTTTATGCTCTGGTTTTTGGTTTTGTTTTGATTCCATGGTAAATTCTTTTCAACTTGTTAAGACGATCCCATGGCAAACAGTTTGGTCCAGGCAATTTCCAGTGTCCCATTCGTCCTGATATCAACCCCCCATCAGATACAGGGCTTTTTTGTGAGCTTTCTGGTGAGAAGGGTCCATTGATTTTCCTCAAGGGCTCCTCCGTACTGCTCAGACCAAAACTCCTGCAAACTTGTATCTGATGTAGACACTTAAATATCATTTTCTAGAGTTCCACAGGACCTCTAGCGAGCAGCCCACCCACGAGTCTGTGAAAGTCCTGTGTTTCCCCCCTAGAACCCCAGACAGCCATCTTCTGTGGGGCCTCACAGAGGTCCATCACAGGTCCCACGTGTGACGGTTATGTTGGCATGACGGGGCACCAGGATGATCAGTCTCATCCCCTCAGCTGGTGCCGGGGCTGGCTGGAGTTATCTGTGCTCTGCTGCACAGCGAAGATAAATCATAATTTCCTAAATTACCTAGTGCTGAAGCCAGCACTGAAAAACGTGGCTTCCAATCTTTAGGCAACGCTATGGTTTGTTTTAAAAAGGGATTGAATGTCTTACAAACAGGTAAAATTGCTGCCAGATGCAAGTACATTAGCCTTTTCCAGCTGCTTTACTGCTGCCATTCAAAATAGCTTGCTATAAATATGATTCCTTTGAGCTCTATTCTGACAAGTGCAGAGCACTATCTGGGAAGGGCCAGCGGTTTTCCATCCCCATTGAACTCAGTAGGAGTTGTGATCGCTCAGCACATCGCTGGGGAAAGAAGAAAAAAAAAAGTCTGCTGAAATTACTTTAAATCACACAATTATCCCCTCAACTTTCGCTCCTTCTCTTGTGGTTGTGGAAAGGGGAACAAGTTTCTCCACAGGCAGTTCTGCTACAGTAAAGTTTTCAGCTTGGAGGTTGTGAACTAATAGCAAAAAGAGAAAATAATAATCAACAAGTTCCCTGCTTCAGGGCTGGTGAGGGGTCCTGCCTGCTCTCTGGCTTAACAAGGGGAGTCCTGACAAAGATTTGAAACCCTATTTATATTCAAATTCGGTATCAGCTTCTCATATGGCTAAAAATGCCTTCACCGCTTCCCTTTATCCCCTTCTATAAATGTCTGCCTGTTGCCTAATGCCCATTGCCCGAAACAGTAAGGGTTCGTGGTACCACAGCATCCAGGATGCATTCCAGCAGCTTTTACAAGTGCAGTAGGGTGCAACGTAGAGCCTTCACTAAACCCCACGATGCTTATTGCTCAAAATCTGTCTCTGGCCAAACAGGAATGCGCTTAATACGTACCTTTCCTCTGTACAATCTGTACCTCCAGTTGAGGACATTAAACTGGTACTGACACATGGAGGTCTGTTAAACTACAACCCGAGGTTAAAGGCTGAGTGTTGATGCCCAACAACACTCATCATTACTGCTATTTAACAATTAAGCTTTTCATAATGGATGGAAAACCCAAGAAGAAAATCACCCGTGTCTTACACCTTTTCACTGTGAAGTCAGCGGGGGCAGAAGAAAACCAACACTTCCATTGAATCCGAGCACAATTATGAGCTCACAACATAGCTTGAGTCACCTTTCCTATTGTACAGGAACTGGTGTTGAGGGGAGGCTTATGAACTTGATTTTGCACCTTCTTGTACCGATTTGGATCCACTAGCAGCTCCCCGAGCTGCAAATTAAGCTGTTAACTACATTGCAGGGGTGGGGTGGGGGGGTCGGTGCCTGCTTCTTGTTACCAACGCTCATGTTGTTTGCAGATGGTTCAATGAGAAACGTCTTTGAAACCCAAATCCGAATGTGAATTTTGCTCAAATGCAGTTTGGAGCTGGTGCCCCTCTGGCAAACGTCCACTCTGCTGATTTTCGAACATCCCTCTCTGACCTCAGTTACCGTGCTTGCAAAAATCAGGCCACGGTGATTTTTTTGCGCCCCCTAAGAACATACAGCGCGAGTCAATCAGCCACAGGGGTTTGAGTTGTTTTCCTTTTTGATTAAGAGCTGGATTTTCCCTTCTTGTTGCAGATAAGAACAACTGATAACCGGCGTTAACAAACCGATATACAGGCGTTACTTTACATGAACAAATAACCATTTTCAAGAGTTATCAAAAATAGTTTCCAGAATCACAGAATCACCTAGGTTGGAAGGGACCTTTTAAGATCATCTAGTCCAACCAATGGAAAAAAAAAAAAAAAAAGCACAAACAAAAAAACCAAGCAAACACAAAAGAAACCACAAAAAACCCAACAACCATAACCAACACCCCACACCACCCAACACTAAGCCACATCCTTGAGCACCAAGTCAACTCCTCTCTTGAATACCTCCAGGGATGGTGCCTTAAGTTTAGATGCCTTAAACTTTTACACTGGAAAGTAATTAATGTGAGTCTGATATTCTCTGTACTAACTATTGAGGAGTTCTCTCTCATAAAGGTGATTGCAATACACCTGGTGGAGAAAGCATCTGCCTGCTTTCTTTGGCTTTGCAACCTTTGGATATTCTTAACTTCTCATTATTTTTTCCTAGGACTCTTCCTTCACTCAAGTGCCGGCATCAGAAAGTCACGTGAGCTTCCAAAAGAGCCTCCAAAGCATGGATGGCAAGAATAAAGCCTCTCAGCAAACGAGCAATAGTAAGAAGTCAAAGGCAGCAGCAAACAAATTGAGTGATATTCCAAAAGCAAGGCAAGAGGTCAAAAAACACCTTGGGGATGGAGCAGCAAAAAATAAAAGGGAGAGAATAAAAACAGCAGAGAAAAAGGGAGAAGAGAAGGGAAAGCAAAGTAATGATGGAGACAGAAAAAGCCGCAAGCGGAAATCAGAAAACAAGGATGAACTAGCGACGGAAAGAGAAGAAACAACGTTAGGGACTGACAATCAGCAGGTCCCGACACCTCTGTCTCATATTCCCCTGAAAAGCCTCATGGACATAGAAGCAGAGTTGGTCTACGTGGACGAGGAGGACGTTTCCTTTGAGTTTGACAGGTCCTTGGTGTCTAGGAGGAAACATTCGGCCACTCGTCGGTCTAAAAAAGCGGATGCTCCGAGCGCGGGCGATGGCAGCGCTCTGCCCCAGGTTGACCAACAGCTTCGGAGGACCCTGTGGGAAGGCAGCACGTGCTACGGGCAGGAGAACTACGAGGCAGCAGCGGAGCAGTTCTCAGCAGCACTGGAGGTACGGGGCTAAAGACGTACTCTCACCGCAGCGAAGTAAAGGAGAGGCTGGGGGCAATAATAGCAAAGCGAGCAAAGAGCCCAAACCTGGGCTGAGTGGGGTTTGATAAAAATCCCGGGATGCAATTTCACTTCAAATCTGAAAATTAAGAGCTGTGAATAAACCCCAGAAGGAGGGAGGCACTGGACTAAACAAAACAAAACAACACAAATTTCAGGTGATTTGGTCTTTAAGTCTTCAACCGTATTTATGCGGAGGAAATTTAAGTTCTGTAGGATGAAATAAAACATACAAATGTTCTTTTTGATCCCAGCTCTATCAGAGGCAAATGATATCTCAATAGTCAGGGGAGTTCTCACCCTACCCCAGGTGTCCATGCACTACCAGGTGAAATGTTTAACCCTTTTGTTAAACATGGGCTCTTTTTTCCCCCCTCTCTCCATTGTCCTTTTCTTAAATCTAGAGCCAGAAGAAAGACACTGGATATGTGTAGAAATGCCCCCCCCTTTTTTTTTTTCCTTTCTGCATGAGAAAGGACAGGTCCAGAAGTGAACAGCCCCCTCTGGACACAGCCAGCTTTCTCTTCGGCAGCCAAGAGCTGGGTTTATTGTGGAAAGAAAGACTTCTTGCCTGCCTGAGATACTAAAGAAATAATATGACCTTGGCTGTGATCTTCGAAGCTAATCTGTGATTTTTCATGACTTTCTGCCTTTAAGTGCTCCAAATTGAGCTGTCTTCAACAGATCTGTTCTTCAGTAATATTTCTGTTTTCAAAAGCAGAGCCCTTTCCAGTTGCAGCCTGAGCCCCCCCAAATGGAGTTATCTAAAGACCTTTGATGTTTTTGAAAACATCAAGTTTTACCAGTACAATATGAGAAAAGAGTAGAAGAGGGAATTCCTAATGCTCTGGTGAGGTTGCAATTAATTCCACAGGGGGAGGGAATGGAGAGGTGTAGGAAACCCCAGCAGGTAGGTCACGGTTACATCAACCAGCCTCCTGGTTCCTGGAAGCCAGAGCTAGCAGCATTTACAGTAAAACTGATTGTTCAAAGTTGTATCATTATTCCCAGATTTCTCTAGTGCTGCTAATCTCAGTTAATTATATTGGAAATCCCTTGTATTATGACCATGTAATTCATAATGTGCCAGTAGAAGTCATGGTTCATAATAATCACATAATGGGCAAGGACTTAGACGTAATCAGATTTTAGTTACCCTGTCGTGTTTCCATAATGCTGCTATAAAACTGGCATAATCACAAAAAAGCTCCAGTTATTTAAACATTTTTATCAGATTGATGTACAGTATCTTTCTCTCTCTCTCTCTTTTTTAAACAATGTGAGATAACAAAAATTGGATTACAATTGCTGGGAACAGACTATGATAAACTGTTTGCTTGTGTGCAGAATGAAATTTAATAACGGCATCAGCATCTCAATTTTTAGTAATGTTAAACCTGTTAAATAGTAGGGCTCTGCAGCCAAAGAGGTAGCATTAGGGCCAAAGTAACAAATAAAGCAGGATCTTCAGGAGGATAGCTGCCTTATAAACCTTAAAAGATGCCCTATATCTTTGCAATTAACCCAGCTGCTAACATTTACTGTGCAGATGAGGGCTTGACTTTTTCCCTGGTACACAATGCAAAAAAAAAAACCCACTTTTGGTAGCTGTAAGGATTTTAAAGGCCAGTGTCTGTGCCTCAAATGAAATAAAATAAATACAGAGAAACACTTGCCACTTTACAGGAATATGGTTGGCGATTAGAATAGAGGACTTGCAAGCTGGGCTCTCCCTAATGTCTTATCTCCACTTGGACCCCAATCACTTCAGCTCTACACTTGACATCCTGAAAAAACATCCAACTCTACTTGGTCTAGTGCCCTACTACCAAACTTAATTCAAAAACGTTTGTAAAATGTTAGAGGTTTGCAATTGACAAGAAAATCTTCTCTTCCTAAATTTTTTTTTTCCTACAATACTGAGGGCATTTTAAAACAATAAATATTATAGCAGTGAGTAAAATTTAAAAGTAGGCGCTTTTTCCCTCCCCCTACATTCAGAAATGAGCTGTGATGGGGACAAAAACACTTGTCACTTCAGAAGAAAGGAGTATTTATCTCCTCCTAAGAGGCAATGGAAGGGCTCGCTAATAGACATCCTGGTGAAAGAATAAGTAGAGATTAAAGAATTCTCTCCTGGAATTGTGGACAGACTGATGGGGAAATCACAGAATTGTAGGGCTGGGTTTTCTCAGTGGTCTCTTAATCCCGCTCTCCTCCGAGGCGAAAACCAGAATATCCCTGAAAGACACTTCTGTGCTCTGGTTCTAAAAATCTCCAGTGAGACAGACTTCCAATTTATATCAGCAAGCTGATACAAAGCTTTCCCCAATCTTCCATGGTGCAAAATAGCCCATAATGGGTTTTGTGTCCTTATTTGACATGAAGAGCAATTACCCACCCTATTCTCCCCGTACTCGCAACCTCTTAGCATATCTCTTTTCAGTTTTCTCTAAATTAAATAAATTCAATCATCTTCCTATTTCCTCTCAGGTCATGTTTTCTACACCCCTGTATCATTTTTTGTTGCTTTTCCCTGCATTGTCTCCAATTTGTCTATTTGTTTGGATATAGGACAAACTGGAGACGATTCAGGGAAACCCAGAAAACTTAAACTGCTGAGATTGGAATCGTGGTTGTTCTGCCCGTTGCTTTTTGAAGAAATAAGCAACAATCCCTCTGCTTTTCCCATGGGTGAAAAGATGTGGCTTGTAACAAGCTCAAAGGTTAGCAAATTCAAAGTTATGGTTTCTGAAAACACAATGTTTTCAGACATTTCTCAGATTTAAGGAAATTACGGCTTTCGTCTGACATGACAACATTCTGATTCAGAAAACCCTGCATAGTGTGAAATTTCAGTAGTGTCACTGAAGGTATTGCTGCCTGACATATTGCAAATAGCAAATATTTCTTAGCTCTTCTCTAAGCCAAGATGTCTTTTCTAGATCCATCTATACAGTCAGGCGGCATTATCATTCTTTAGATCACGTCGCTTTTCCAATATGCAAGTAATAGGCAGTTCTGAGTGTCTAGCACTGAATTTGGGATTTTGAAAGAGGAAAACTATGAGTCAGAGAAGAAAACTGAAACATTTGTTTAAATTAAAGACTTTTTTATGTTGGACAGCATGCTGCTGATTACCACAGGCATCAGGAAGGCAGTGTTACCAAGAGAAGAATTGGTGGCTTCTCGCTATTTCTGCACTATTTAGCTACCATTAAATTAATCAGGAGGGACTTAATGTTAGTCAGCCACATTATAGTTGGCCTGGGAGAGGAAAAAAATAATTCTCCCTTGGAGAACTCTCACCATTAGAGCTTAAGAATTAAGTACTCTCTCTTGCTAGTGAGGAAAATAGCCAAAGAAATTGGGGCAATAGTTTTCACTCTTCTACTTTCCAGCTCAATAATAGGATATATTATATACACTACATTGAGAAACACTGTAAGTTTCCCTAAAATTTTGGCATCCATCCGCTAGAACCTAGCAAAATAGGACTTGAACATCTGGGCTGGGATATGAAGTGTATGAGAAATCACTCTTTAGCGTAAAACCTCAGTGGAGGCCATATACGTATATCTAGAAAATCTCTAGGCAATTATTAAGGGCTTAGCTACAAAATAACATTAAACCTTTATGAGGATCAAAAGATCTCGTCTCGAACTAATCTTCTAATATCAGAGAGCGTCAAAGGCTTCAGAAACATCAGCCTGTTTGAAACCTGCACAAATTTAAATTTCAGACCCTGTTGTTCTGAAAATAATCCTCCCCCCCCTACGATTATAAAAAAAAAAATAAAATAAAATAAATGAGAGAGGTTCCTGACTGCTGTGCACAGAAAGAAGCCCACGGTATCTCAGCACACAGCTTGTGGCGCAGAATCTCTCAGAGACATGAAATGCATCCCGTGTGTGAGGCGAGGGCCTCAAACAGCGTGTGATTGATCCACCAGGCGCTGTGGTGGTGCCTTCCACAAGCTGGAATCTCTCCGTTTCCCACAGATGGCTATTACGGGCACCATTCCTACGGCAGGGAGAGAAACATTAGTGCCATCTTTTTTTTGCACACCATGGGTTTTTCGATTAACCTTTCCCGGGACTCGCTGCCTCACCATTCACCACTGGCAGGGAAGGTTTTGTGGGGACCACGCTCCCTCTTCCAAGCAACAATATCTGCAAAAAAGCAAATATTTTGGAAGCAGCTGTGGCACCGGTGCCTCATGGACGTAACTGCGCACCAGCGTAGAGTTAGGCAGCAGGGTTCAAACCAAGCTCTCCATCAATTTCTTAACCCGAGAAGCAACAAATGAGTATTCCCTACATAAATACCTACGTGAAAAGGGGTTCACCTTAAGTAGTTTCTCCAATGGTAGGGCACATCAGAACAGCACAGGCAGCTTTTCTTAGAGGACATAGCACAGAGACTGAAACTCTCGGTCACCCACTGGAAGGCAAGGGGTAGAAAGTGGGACTTCAGAATTTATCCCCTCTCACCAAAAAAGACCTGTGCAAGAACTAAGTACGGTTTAATCCCATGAAGGTCCTCAAAGAAAAGCATGTGAAAAGCTAGATATTTACATATTTGCTTTTAGCACCATCTTCCTGGTGTTATCTACCCTTACCATCAGCACAGGTCCTCTAGAAACTTCCTGGGAATACTTGGACAGAGAACATCAAATATGGCCCAAAGCCTGGGCATGAGATGCTGACTTTACTCTCTAGAAACATTCTTTTAGCCTCTAATAACAAAGTAATTTCCTAAATATGGCCTACTCATTTAATTTGCTTAAAAAAAAATAAAAAATCAAAACCAACCAAACAAAAAACCAACCAGCTCTGATAATCAGCATTTTATTTTTTTCTTCTCCCTGTAGTCCCATCATTATCTTTTTAGGCTGCAAAGCCAAGAAATTTATTTTCTTTTTTTTTTTTTTTTCCACTGATACTTATTGTCTTTTATAGCTGCAGAAGATTTTAGACTAGGAATGTGAAGCTTACAGATGGCTCAAATCTGGCTTGTGGGATAGGGTGGGAATCTGTTATAAAGATCCATTTGGACACGCTCCCATTTTTTGATCACTGAATTTGAATTTATTAATCTTCTAGACATTTCCAGCCTGCCCATCACCATGAAATAAAGCTGAGAAACTGCACAGCTGTTTGTCTGTAAGGATTCATACCCCTGTTCTTCTTGCCTGAACTGCTGTTACATATCTGGCTTATAAAGTACTTTCTTTTCCCCCCTCAAAGGAATGCTACTTATTGACCATAAAACAATATATTTCCCCACTCATGTGCGTGTACAAGAGCAAAATCCCTGTTCCAGAAAGGACAGGCCATATTTTCCAATCATTTTGGTGCCAAAGCAGATCAGTCAATTTCTAATTAACTCTAATTGGCTTCCTCACATGCTATTAAATTATTTACCTGGAGGTGACAGGTGCTCAAAAGCACCAAATATTTTCTCCATACTTCGTAAATGTTAAGCAGTATATTTGATTAAAAATAATTATCACCCACCACTTGTCACTTACAATCAAAACCATCATTGACCTAAACAGATGAAAACCAAGTGTTTTACAGTTGCTGAGGAACAGGGACAAGGTCCACGCAGTAGATCCCTCTTTATGTTTTGTCTTGCACTACCTTGGGATAACATTGGATAAGGTACTAGACCATCTTGGGGTCAGGCTTCTGCTCAGTAGTCAACATCAGGCATGGGTCAGGGCAAGTCACTGCTGGCTGGATCCATAAAGGACATCTCAAAAGCTTTAGGCGCCTAAACCACTGAGATCATCTCCCTGTGTGTATTTTAGGCATTGTGACACTCAACAACACATCAACCTACAGGCATAATTCTACCTCACCTCTCTCAATGTAAAGCAAGACCTCAGAGCCCCTCTCTCAAAGCAGAGCTTCAGGGCCCTAAGAAATTGGAGGTATTTATCCTCCCAGCTGTTGTTTGCTCCTAAAAGGTATCATACAGGAACGGGGAAGGCAGAGCAATTCGTATTTAATTTGTGGCTCTGGCCCTTTCTTGACTAGAGCCAAGGCAGCACAAAACCACAATGGACAGTCAGCTTAATTTATAGCAAGAAAATTAGGTGAGCTAGGGGAGGGTTCAAACACCAAAAGCAGCTAATGCAGGCAAGCAGCAGTCACAGAAGGTGGGCTGTTAAAGTATTTTTCTATCTGAAATGTCTTTAAATCATACTGCTGCATACCTACCTCGGCTCTGCAGAGGAGAGAGAGAGAGAGAGAGATGCAGGCTGAAGTGGGCACCGAATTGGAAAGTGTTCACGGACTGATTTGAGAGTAACTTTATCCATGAGGACAGTTTAGAGAAAATGTGTTATTAAAGTACTTTATTTCCATTTAGAGATTCACACAGGCATACACAGACAGTAGGTGGTGACAGCTGCTACCAGAACCATTTGTTATCTTACTCCTGTTCAGCTTTTGACAGGGTAAAATGAATATAAATGCTGAAAAGCTTTACAGAGGTGAACCAAACAATAAAAAGTAGGGGGGAATGAATTCTGGTTAGGTTACTTTAGGGAAGAACTTTATTTCTGTTTATTCCTGAGGCATAGACGTGTTCAGTGCCTCTGACGCTGACAATACTGTCAAGAGGATTCTTGGTGGACTTTTCCAAATCCACACCATCCTGAGGTGGGGAGAGAGGGGAGAGCTGGCCTTGCAGTTAACTTTAATGCCATACCCAGAATGGCATGAAAATAAGGCTTCAGCAAATTATTGCTTTTCCCTAATAATCCTGTCCATCAAAATGGAGTGAACGTTTCACATAGTTTGCCTTAATAAAAGCGCTAGAGAGAGAGAGCGAGCTCTGTGTTTGGACTTAGCAGTAGCAAATCTCTTGGCATCAAAGGGATTAAATTAGTTGGCCTGAAATTATATTGCTTTTTCCAAGCAATCATGACAGTTCTCAAAATCTTGCTACAATATAGTCACATCACACCAGCTGACAGTTGCCTCCAAAAAACCACTCGTTTTTGGCCAGCTCCTCCTGTGAGCGCTATTCAACAGACTGATGCTCCTGCTTCAAAATCCAACACAGGCATGTTGAGCTACAATCCTCTCAAGAGGAGGTACTGGTAGCAGTTTTGACTCCTGTCTGATTGCTTGGCTTTCACATGGAATACATACATCCCATCCTTGGGTCGCTTTGATCCTGGATGGACTCACAGGGCAGGACCGACAAATTTTGTCTTACAAAAGCAATCTATAGAGGAGATTTCAGTATGTTGTGCAGAATAGAAGGTTCCTCAGAAACCATTGTGGTATATTGATTCCACAATATGTGTTTCATTACAGAGCTTTGGGGTTGCTGTGGGTTTGGTTGGTTGTGGGTTTGGGGGTTATTTTTTTTTATGTTTTGCTTCTGTAACTACTCCTCTCACCCTGGCAGTACTGATAACGGGAACACTCCATAAAACAGGGATTGGTAAGCACAGAATCACCTAGGTTGGAAGGGACCTTTTAGTCATCTAGTCCAACCAATGGGGGGACAAAAAAAAAAAACAAACCAAAAAAAACCCCCACAGAACTCACACAAAAAAAATCAACAATCATAAACAACACACCACACCACCCAACACTAAGCCATATCCTTGAGCACTAAGTCAACTTTTCTCTTGAATACCTCCAGGGATGGTGCCTCAACCACCTCCCTGGGCAATGAGAGACACAGATTTATTGCCCAGCACAAGGATTAACTTGAAGTTAAATGGATGATGTTTTCCTAAAAACCTTTGTTCCCGATTTAATGCTTCCGAAGGAAATTTACCATGTGAGAAAGCCCCTTAAGTTTGCACTGGGGGGAGGTAAAGCCTTCATCTGAAGTTGGGCCAATAAACAGGAATGACTGAGGCTTAGGAGTGCTGCAGGGAACATTGTTAGCTTCTGTGGGAGGGAAAGATTCACGTCAAGTTTATTTTTATAAAGCAGCATCCACCTAGAAATGAGCACAAACTAAAAGGCTATATCCTCTGAATTTGGTGGGGACTTAAAATCTCATGTTGGCAGAGAACTATTGTCTCCAAAAAAGGCTGAACCAGTGGCAGAGGTTCCAAACTCAGCAGACTTTTGGGAGCATAACATTTAGGTCTGGACTTCTCTCATGTTTCCCACCGAGTCACCAAAACCCTTCCATGTACTTTTGACTCCGGCAAAAAGACTGAATGTAGTCAAAGAAGGAATTAGCACGTAGGCAGGGATTAAAATAAAATCAACAGAAACAGGGAGAGAGTAGACCGAATCCCACCCCACCAGACCCCATGGCAAGGACAAGCAGCCTGGTCAATTCAGCTGGCAAAGCTCACCAGATCCACGATTTTCTTGCAAGCAGTGATTTTTTTTCCGAATAGAAATAAGGATCATTTCTCATAGCTTGGCATATCTGAGGTATGTCTGGCTCCCAGCCAGCACTGCGTAACCAATAATATTCCCCAGAAAGCAAATATGCCCTGCATACACATTGCCATCACAGAATCCAGGGCTAACTCTGCATAGAGCAGCTAATACACCAAAAATATCATACCTAGATATTACTGGAATTATCCACATTGCAGGAAGCCTAGTAAATTTAGTTCTTCTTACCTGACGTCTGCATTCACATTTAGTAGTGAACTATATATTTCCAATATGTTGCCTAGCAAGTTATTTACACAAATCTCATTAATGATAAAGACAAGGAGTTTATATAGACACACGATTCCTGCTCTGCTGACTGAAATTGCATACCAAGATGCCACTATGACTTTGAATAGAAGCTGGAAACTTATGCTGCGTGAAATAATATCATTGAGAGGAAAAAAAATCCCTTCCCTTTTATTCTCTATACTAACTTCAGAGTGTTTTTTTTTCCACCCTCCCACTCTCCACTGAGACAAAACCACCATTAACTTGCTGCTTGTTACGCTGGTTTCCTGCAGTATTTATTTTTGCTGGTGACTAATAATCCTAAAGCCTGGATCACAGTGCAACGTGCAGCAAGAGGTTGGTTTCCAGCCCCGTGTGAGGCTTGCTATCAGGTTTGGAAAGTTATTCAGAAGTAGCCTTTCCTTCGCAGACATTTTCTGGGATGCAGTTCCTGGTCGATTTGCCAGGTGCCTGATGTGCAATGCAGTGACGTTACCAGGCTGATTACTTGGATGGCTCTGAAGCGAAGGCATCTGGTTAGGGCTGTTGGCTAGTCAGAAGAAAAGGCACTAATTAAATATTTCTTGCCTTTTCAGGTTTGTCCCTCTGATTAGCCGCTCTAAAAAGCGCTCCGGGGAAAACCGCACAGTTATCTTTAAAAGGGAAAAGCATGATTAAACAGCTCTCTGCTAACAAAAAAAAAAAAAAAAAAAAAGAAAGAAAGAAATAGAAAGAAAAGCAAAGCAATCAGCTCCAGCAAGGCTAGGAAGTTATTGATGTATTCAAACTAACTCTCAACTGTTTCAGTCTGCCAGAAGAAAGCATGAGTGATCTCATGAAATTTGGCAGAGAAACCCATTGCCACACAGCATTTGACCAAATGTACTTGTTTTCCCAAGTTAAATTTGCTGTCAGGTACCTACCTATATCCATACACATAGACGGATAGGTGTCCTGCTGGACACCTGCTTCTTCAAAGTACACCATGTTCCTGAATTTAACATACACCAAACCCATGGTAGTTATTAGTAAACTCTTACCCACTACCAGGTTCTTATACCCGAGCCTTTCGCCTTGTTTTCAGGGCAAACAATTCCAAAGTACCAACGTACTTATCACCAGAGCTCTAATTTTATTCTTCCAAGTCACACACGTGCTAACTAGGAAGCTACCTTCGTGAGCAGCATTTCCACTGGTCTTCTACCAAAGTCATGGTGGGTTTGAGAAGCCAGGCAGGGAGGGATGTTTTCCTATCTCTTATTAACTAATGCCTGGGAGGTCTTTACTCATAAAATTTCCTTGCTTGCTACGGCCATAATTAAAGTGGTGTTAACACCACAACAAGATCTATTCGTCGTGTCACAGACCTCTTCTGTGACCTCTGCCAAAGTGCTTTATCACGAGCTTTTATGCTACTGTGGTTTCCACGAGATATTTATAGGGTCCTACACGTTGCAAGAGAAGCCTCTTTTTTCAGCCAGAGCATGCCATAACTAGCACCAGTTCACCACTAACACAAAAATTGCAGGTAGCGCTTTCATTCCTTACATTTATAAACGTGGTTACTCTTTGGATGGGATAACTCAGCGGTCTTCTAAAGGAGGCATGTATACAAAACCTATACAATGTCCTCCGGGTGTAACAAGAGCCCCTAGGAAAGTATAAATATCCTCTGACAGGGTTTTTATTCATATTATTTCAGGAAAAATATTCCCATCTACTGACAAGGGTACTCTCAGGTAGACCAAGTTCAACAGCACAAAATACTGTTAGATTTTCTAGATCTGCTAAAGGACATAAAACGCTTCATTGCAGGCTTTTAACCCCAGATTGGCCGCAAAACTTCAAGTGGTTGGTTGCTTCAAGCCTCTATAAACTTTAAGACATTGGCAAGATTCCTGCAGACCAGGAGCTCACCAACGCCTTCCATAACACGTAACCTCAAATTCACCAGTTTAGAATGAAAATACAACTCCGTAACATCACTCTGGGAAAAAAAAAAACCCTCAGTGGTACAAAATCTAACCACCTTTCCAAGCCCACATCTCTATTTGAAAGGTGACAAGACCTTAAAGTATTCACAGGAGTGAGATGGAGCTGTTTTTACCTTTTGCTTCAAGCACTCCAAAAAAAACCACCAACAGCCCTTTTGATCTTCAAAGGTAGTGTTATTGGACTGCAGACTAGGGCAAGATAAAGCAAACTCAGTTCTGCTGGGTGAAACATAAAAATTGCAAACAGATCTCCTCCCTGCTCATTACGTCTGTGTGTGGCACAGCCTTTCTTCTTTGCCTTGCTCTCAGTCCAGAAGGGTTTCCCAAAGTTACAACAATCTGTAGCTACAGAAGCTCCTTTGGATCCCTAGGACGTTTTCCTTTTTCTCTTTCCCCTTTGAAACTCAAAAGTGAGTTTATCTACAACTCTTCTCCGTGTCCCCATCTGTGCTTCAAAGTCCCAGCTCGCTGCCTCTTACCTGCCTAACTCCTCCCCTGGGAACTTCCCCAAATGAGCTCTCTCAGGTGCTTTTTGGCACCTTCTTTGCTTTACCCCCCAAAACCATTCAGACTTGATACCCAGCGACAAAGAGGACCATGCAAGGAAACAGTCCTGTCTCCCGCCAACTCCTATCAGAACAATAGAACTTTCTAGGTGGCTTTTCAGGTCGAGTCCAATCATCAACCTAACACTGCCAAGTCCACCACTAAACCATGTCCCTCAGCACCACATCTACACATCTTTTAAATACCTCCAGGGATGGTGATTCCACTGCTTCCCGGGCAGCCTGGTCCAG
The DNA here is from genome assembly GCA_013398155.1 of Pedionomus torquatus. Classification (NCBI taxonomy): domain Eukaryota; kingdom Metazoa; phylum Chordata; class Aves; order Charadriiformes; family Pedionomidae; genus Pedionomus; species Pedionomus torquatus. The sequence goes on from VZRU01008870.1 coordinate 87,684, forward strand.
TGCTTGATAACCCTTCTCTCAAGTGTGCATTTTTTTCCTAACATCCATCCTAAACATCCTCTGACACAAGTTGAGGCTATTCCCTCTTGTCCTCTAGCCTGTTGCTCAGGAGAAGAGACCAGCCCCTCCTCACTACACCCTCCTTTTACTGCATTTTTCTGGCATTTCTCCTGAAAAGAGTGAAGAACCACACAAAAAATGATATCATCTACATCAGAGTTTGAAAAACAACAGTGTGCTTGTTGGGCTGCGCTGAAACAGTTTGCCCAACACAAACCTCTCCCAGTCTATGTTGCTACCAAGAACTTCCCTCCTACCTCATACATTTACTCACACGTCTCACTAATACCAAACACTAAGGCTATTTTGTATATTCATAACCTTTCTGCTTAGCACAGAAGGAGCTATTTCTGTAAAACCATGTTGAATCTTATTTTTGGCGCATGTTGCTGTGGTTTGTATGGAACTAGCGTCGAGGGATCCCTCTCCAACACATTGATCCACTGCAGAAATGCTACACAAAAATCAGGAAGGAGTTTGGGACATAAAGAATACATAACCTAGATGATCACAAACACAGGCAAAACTCTTTAAAAATATTACTCTGATTTTGTGAGATTAAAGATTGAGTTATTATTCATTTCTTTGAACTCTTGCTCCAAGGTGTCTTAGAGAAGACCTGGCAGAACCCAATCTTTACTGTACTTAACCATATTTTCTGAATCCTTATCTGTTCAGATACGGTTTACAGAGACTCATGTCTTGGTTTTTGTCAAAGATAACTGAGGGGTTATGCAGGTCTAAGCATAACTCTTCGTATTTGCAGTTAAGACTCGAGGAAACTCTGAATTGCAGCACTTTATACTGAAGGGATGCCTAAATGATTCTTTTCTTCTCACAATCATTCAAGAACTTGAAAGTCCAGGGAGTAGCCTCAAATCTCTCATTCCCATAAATTTAACAGAGGTCACAGCATGGCCAATTCAGCTGAAAAGTGTTATTACAGAAAAACTTGATGATACTTTTATGTTCACTGATGTGAACATAATTCTCTGGGTCTTTTAGCTACATATAGCATGTCTTATCCATAGAGACACTTCAGCAGATATATATGGTACCTTGAGCAAAGTTAAAAGTGATGAATTCTCTGATTTATAACTTCTACTGATAACAAGATGAGAGAAAATCTTAAATGTATGGGTGCTATTACATACACTGCGTAACTTTGCTCAGCAGAGAAGGGATGTGAGAGGGAAAAAAAATAATACTTATCACACCTGAACTAGGGGGACACTTTCTTGAACGACCCTTGTTGCCTATAAAGGATTGAGCTGATGCCTAAGCAATGCACAGAAAACTTAAAGATAGGGTTGGCTTTGTAGATGCTAGGTGTAGACATGGGTCTATAATCCTTCTTGCTCTTAAGGATCACACAAAAGAAGAAAGATATATATATATATATAAAAGAGCTTTTTGTCCTCAACAGATTTAATCTTCTAAAGAGATCTTGAGCTGCTGAGTTAACATTGCACCCTCTAAAGATCAACCACTGGATTTTAACTACGTAGGCACAAGAAACTTAATGATTATAACTAAACTCATTAGTGATGGGGAGCTAGATGAACCGCTCAGATCCTCATCCTTCCATTTCCAGGCTTTGGCGAGTGGCAAAACTGAACCCAAGCAAGACCCCCTTGGTTTTACCCCATCTAAAGCAGAGGCTGCATTTGCCCACACTAGGCTGCGGTTTCATCTCGGTGCTGCAAGCATCCTTAACAGTGGTCTCAGTGGGATCCGAAAGATTAAGCCCACAACTTAGATTAATATTAATTTGTCAATCTTTATTAGAAATCTGCTTTTAAAGCCGATTCGCAGTGAAGTCACTTAGTCAGATGAAATCATTGCACACTAAACAATCCTGTTAGGGATGTTTATCCAAGCAAAGGATATTCAATTGCATTTTCATTAGTAGCACTATATGGTTATTGTCCTTAAAGACAAGGCTCTTAGACTTAATCTATTGGTTTACCATTGTATCTAATGGCTTACAGTTGAATTTTCCTAGAGAACTAAAAGTCGGTTTTTACTCCACTCCTCTTTGGCATTATAAAATCAGGTTGCCTGTGGTTTAATGAAACAAAGATTTGAGGACTGAAGGCAGCCCTGCCCAGTATCGTAGCTCTGCCAGTGCTGAGGGCTCTCCAAAAATTTAAGGAGTTATGGGTTTTCTAATTATGCACATAATGAGATAGGACATTATTTAATGAGAAAGCCACTGGCTGTGATGAACAGCAGGCAATTTATCTGTCAGGAAAAGTGTAACTATTTAAACAGAAATTACGATATTTTTCCTCTCTGCTGAATTCTGTACGGCTCGAGAAGATGGGAAAGACCATTGATTCTAGAGCAGTTTTCCTGAAGGATAAGTCTTCCTATTACTTGAGGGGGAGAGTTTCTGGTTTCCTTGCTTTCTATCACTCTCTGCTGTTCTCCCTTGGGACAGAAGCAGCAAAGTCCATGGCAGAGCTCACCACTGGCTTACTGAAACCAGTAAACAACTGTCCAAGACTCCTCCTTTGACCTCAATCTCAAGGTAGCCATGGATTTTGGGAGCTTAAAGTTAAGCCTTTATTTTGGAAAATGGTAGGTGGGGTGGGGAAGAAAAACAAAACAAAAAGATACTTTCCTGACTGTTTTTAGGCTTTGGCTTATTATCTACTCTCCTGACTATCCCTTACAGTAAAGATGACAGTGTGTTTTGTATGCTGTTCATTTTGTTTTATATTTATTTTATTTATGTTTATTTATATTTAATTTATATTATGTTCTCAAGCATTCAGACTGATTTTTGTAGTGTTAACTCTACTTAAAGTCAGGGTATATTTTACTTAGAAGTCATGTCTCTTCATTTATCAGTTACAAGAAACCATTTCTACCAAACAAAAGGTGTATTATAACATTATAAAATAAAGTTTTTGGTTTTTTGCACAGCTTTGCAGTAAAGGTGTTGCTATAGACAGTGCCTTTGAGTCTTCTCCAGAAGATATTTCCAGTATTGCCAGTTTTATTGAGACAAAGCTTGTGACCTGCTACTTAAAACTGAAGAAGCCTGATGATGCTCTGAATCATTCACACAGGTAAAAATAAATATTGATTAGATACACTGCTAAGACTGGAATAAAAAATTAAGCAAAGACTATGAATAAATCCTATGTAGGAAGAATCCATCTAGTAATGAGAAAAGAGGAATCAATAAAACACAAGTTACACACGGCACTGATGGTTAGATCAGACTAATTTTCAAAACTTGAGACATTAACCCACAGTAGCCATATACACATTTACTGCTTTGATAATGCAGTAGGCAGAGATACTGCAGGTGAGTCATGTACAACATCCAGGGCACCCTTAAGACCAAAGTTAGACAAACATAAACAGGCTCAACTTTATGTGACAGTAATGATATTAAAAGCTCTTGATCTTTTCTCGAGCCAGATTAGATCAAGGATGACTCAAATTATTTTCACTACATAATTCCTTCATGGGCTCACTTTTGATCCACATCAAAGACCAGCACCACCAGCAACGCATAAAGAAGCCAGAAACAAAACTTGCACATGGCAGAGACGAAATTCCCATTAGTTTCAGTTGAATTAGGATTTTGCTGGGTTTGTTCTGTCTTTAATTAGCATTCAGGCTTAACGGTACTTTGTTAAGCATGTGCATGTCCTACCAGCAACTCTTCATTACTGAGGTCTCTGCTCATTTTTCCCCCTTACATGAGATGTATTAGGATGGACACTGCAATTAGTGCAGGGTGAGGATTTTTTCATACAATCATCTCAAATTAATGTAATGACAAAAGAGTAGATACAACAAAAGAGGAGGCACATGCTTATGGCCTAAAGCACAGCAGTCAGTGGTGAGGAATAATGTGTTGGTCCAGAAGCGCCATGCCATTACGGCAGCAGCTTCTCTTAGCTACATACAACGTCAAAGGAAGTCTGAGAATCCTGACATAGAATCATAGAATCATCCAGGCCAGAAGGGACCTCCAAAAGGTCACCTAGTCCCACCTCCCTGCAGTCACAGGGACACCTCCAACTAGACCAAGTTGCCCAGGGCCTCATGGAGTCACACCTTGAATATCTCCAGGGAAGGGGCCTCAACCACCTCCCTGGGCAACCTGGTCCAGTGTTCCACCACCCTCAGTATAAAGAAATTATTTCTAATATTCAACTTAAATCTACCCTTCTCCAACTTAAGTCCATTACCCCTCATCCTATCGCAGCAGCCCTTTGTGAACAGCCCCTCCCCAGCCTTCCTGTAGGCCCCTTTAGATATTGAAAGGCTGTAATTAGGTCTCCCCGGAGCCTCCTCTTCTCCAGGCTGAACAGCCCCAGCTCCCTCAGCCTGTCTTCATAGTAGAGGTGCTCCAGCCCTTTGATCATTTTCATGACCCTCGTCTGGATCTGCTCCATCAGGTCCATATCCTTCCTATACTGAGGATGACAAAGTCTTCGTCTCCCATCCCTACTCATCCCCACCCTTTTCCAAAGCACCTTTTTGGCTGTGGAGCTATGCCTGCTTGGAGCCTATCCACATCGGGAGGGCGCATCCTTCAGACTAGATCTGAGTATCATCTGGGCTGGGGGCCTGGGTATCCATGGTTCGAGAATACTGGATATGCTCTCAGGGCATATTTAACAGGCATATAAACTGTATTCCCTTCAGGTGAAGTATTCTCAGGTGAGCCAGAGCATAAGAAGTGAGGAAGAGAGAGACAAACAAAACAAAACAAACAAACAAAAGACCAACAAAACTAAACCAACCAACCAAAACCAGGTCAAACCAATACAACAACAAAAAAAACAAACCAAACCATTACCACCAAAAAAGACCAACATCCATAAAAAGAAATCCCACAGAAACAACCTAACAACCACCAAAAGAAACCCTACCCAAAACACACGCTTCTTGTGCAAACTAAAAACTAATCATGGCTTTTTTCATGGCTTCTCAAAGACCACATTACGAAAAAAACCCATATATTATGCACAGTCTGACTGGACTCCCAGCTTTTGGACAAATGGTAACAAACTCTCTCTTATTCTAACTTCTTGGACAAATGATAACAAACATTTTTTGTACAAAAACCATTTTTTGGACAAGTGGTAACAAATTCTCTCTTATTCTAACCGAGATTTCCAAGAACACCAAGGTAAGAAGGAAGCTCTTTGGACAGTCAAAATATAATTAGTACAGGAAAGGCTTTTCTTTGCCTCCTTTAAATTACCATGATTTCTCAATAGTAAGATTTATTGACCCCAATGCTACAGAAACTGTAGCCTATTCAGACATGCTTTGGTTTCAGTTGTCATAAAAGAAAAACCATGACCTAAAGGAAAAATAAATGCAGTCAGATTGAGATCACTAGAAACCTGAAGTAGGGGTGGAAACATTTTTTTTTTTTTCCACTTCTCTTTCTTATATATACAGTTATAACAATTTATTTTTAACTCTACTTACATATCACGAAAAATGGCAATCAGTAATGCCTATTTTCAATATCATTCTTTTAATGACTTGCAACATGGAAATAAATCTACTGACCGTGACTGTCACATTGTACAATATGGGAACAGATACAATAACATACCAGTAAAAAAAATATTCTAAGATGTAATTAACATCAAGACAAAACTTGAAATATAATCAATAGCTGTATTTTTCAAAAAAGAACAAATAAATTACACTGAGCTCTCCTACTAAAAATAGCTCTCTGCCATCAGTTAACTAGTGCATATGGAATTTTTATTCCCATTGAGTTTATATGTCATCACCACATTGTAATGGTTTGCTGGTAATCCTTTGGCATTAATCACGAATCCAAATTAAAATATTCATTTCTGCATTTATTTGCATTTACTGAACTATTCTTTCTTTAATTTCATGTAAATTTCACAGCTCCTGCATTCATTTCTAAAGCCTTATTAACCAAAAAAACAGCTTTAATATTCTCAGACACAGTTGTGTCAAATACACAGAAGCCCGTTTTGCTATGAAGAGGTCTTATGAAACATCACAACTAGAGAAATAGAGAAAAATAAAGAAAAATGACAGCAACTCTGTTTTTAAAATGTTGGAGAACCGGCATCTGTGGGGGAATAGCTTTCCCATTCTTAAGAAAAGGAGTACAATTTATATGATCAGCTTTAGACCCTGTGCGAGAAGCCAAATTTGGGTCCTCCTCTAAAGCCAAAGTTGTTTGCTCCGGTTTCTCAATATCAAAATTTAAGGCTGCCTTTAGCATCACTGGCACAACTGAGGACACCGACAGGGTTCTAATCATTTGTCAGGCTGATACAAAAGATTTACCCTTTGCTATCAAACACCATTAAAACCCCTCCTCGTCCATCACAGCTCTGAACAAACACACCATAGACTGACCTCACCAAGCAACATCTGCAGTAAGCTACTTGACCACCACTTTTCATCATAAGATAACCATCAAAATAATTCCCAACTTGCCATCTGAAGCTATAAAATGAATCACACAATATTTACATGCCCTGTGGTCCTTTTGGCTTGGGCATTATGGCATACCAGGGTTTAATGATCTCAATAACCCCATATGGCTTGCTGAGAAATTAGATTTTTCCCTTTGGTTGCAGAAGGCAATTTTCAATTATAGCAGATGGCAAAACAGTGAAGGTCTGAGAAGTCAAGAACTGACTAAGAAACCTCAGATTAGTACTTAGGCCTTATGTTGCTCAGCCTAATAGTGTCAGTGGTTGAATTTTTGCCCCAAAAAGAAAAACAATCTTGAAGCAAGGCGTAGTGTTTCAGCAGAGCAGTCCCCCAATTATGCCTGCTCTTCAGAGAGCCAGGCCCAACAGAGAAATCCATAAAGCCGAGGTCGCGTGTGGAAAAGCAACCCATGGTGCATCACGTACGCGGCTCGGCGACTGTTAAGATTCAATTTCGTTTGAAATTGGAGAGAGCAATGCTGAGCTCCACGACAATGGAAGATGGAGGATCTTTCAAAACAGGATGCACGCTGCTTTTGGCAAGCCCACAGTCGAGGAGACTATATCTCCTTACAGTTTCTTTGTGTGTTTGGCCTTTTCTTTTTTTTTTTCTCCCCCTCCAAACGAGCCAAAATAACTCTGCATCGACACAATGTGACTTGCTATCTGCACGTGGGCAAATAACACCGAGCTTTTCTACTAGAAATATGCTTTTTTTTTGCAGCTGCGCTGACACTTTCTCAGCCCCTATAGTCCTCGTGGCACATGATATTTGAAAAATAACAGACATGTGCCTTAACGGAGGCTGCTGCTCATGGAGATCCTGTCAGTGGAGCAAGCATTAGAAGATATGGAAGAGGTTAGCACCACGTGCTCACAGCAAGTGACAAAGAGCATTTATTTTTTTCCAAATTTCTGCCTGCTTTTGATCACTCGCTGCCACAGCTGCGGTGGGGCTGCTGGTGTCACACGACTCCTCCTGAAATCAGCCCTTTGGCAGGGGAATATTTGCACCTCTTCCCAATGGAATTGCCATCAAGCCACGGGAAACTCATGGCTGGTGGCAGGACACACATGGGCAAGGGCCATCTGGCAGGAGGTTTGTCACTTTTCTCCTCCCAGAGCATCCTTGGGTTTCACTCCCTGCCATCCTTCCCTCAGCCTGGAAATTATGGATGTCAAGGGGGAGGAGGAGAAAGAGGACCTTGTGGCACATTCCTTAAACCTTATACCCAAGTAATGCCTGAAAAATATGTTCATGATAATGCGAGCTGCTTTTGCGAAGCTACTGAAATTCTTTGGGGGTTAGCAAAGATTTTTCTGTGTCCTTGCAGACTTTGCGCTGCAGCAGGACCCGCTGCCAAATCTCTCCCTCCCTCCCTCCCAGAAAGGCAATGCATAGAGAATGTAATAAATCTGTAAAGCTTTTTCTTTTTTTCTGCTCTGCCTTTTTATGTGTTCAGTGGAAGGCAGGGCTCTCTAATGCCTCTTGCACAATTCATAGGGAGACACATGAAGTAGAAAATAGCACCTCTGTTAAGTAGTACACGATTGCTTTAGTGATGACTTCACAGAGGGAATCTCTTATGGAGGCACAGTGGGGGGTGGTGGGGAGGAATAAAATCTAAAACAACTGAAGCCTCACAGATTTAATTCTAAATCCTCCACATTTTCCCCAGTGACTTTTCAAACGCTTGCAAAAGGTTTATGGTAATTATTAATGATCAAGGAAAAAATAAAAAATAAAAGGTATCTCTAAACTTGCTCAGTGTATCACAGATGTAAGTCAGTACTTCTTAATTCCAGATTAATTCAGAACTTTCAGACTAAAAATTCAATATTCATCTACTTCTTTATTCCCCAGCTTTCTTATTTTGCACCCTTTAAATAGGACTATATTAAAGTAAGTTGAAGAACAAAATTCTAGTGAAATATTAAATAATCAAAAATAAATAATGCAATGATGCTATGATACAGTGCAGGCAGTGGGCATTAAAATAAGGACAGAAGAAGAAAGAGCTCAAAAAGAGCATAGGGGATTTTTTTAGGTGAAAGCAGAAAAATGAGAAACATAATGGCTGATGCTGCTAATCTGTGGGAAGTCTGTAGCGTAATGTATACTTTGCTCTAAACTACTCTCCTAATCGCTTTACCTTCTCAGAAAAGGGAAGGAAAAGAAAGAGGAGAATTAGAAGCACCTAATTACTTCAGCAATTGTGTTAGGCACATTGCAATATACATAATAGATGAGATATTATTAATACAAAGCTACTCCATTGAGATGCTCAGGATAATATAAACCAGAAGTACTCTTAAAAAATAATTCCTTCTCATGAAGCTTTTGAAATATTTCTGTGTACTTCAACTTTTTATTACTTTTTAAATTAGAAGCGCTTTCTCTGGTCTCTGAATTCTGAATCATATGTTGTTTCCAGCTTGGTCTATCAGGGACATAGCTCCTATTTTATGGGCTGAGAATTCCTCCATTGAGGTCAAAGGCTGTGTTGCCCTTGACTTTGATGATGCTTTATTGAAAAAAAAAAAGCATTTATCTACACAACGCCTGACGGGATCCTATTAAGAAAAAGCATATTTGGGGGTGGGGGGTGCGAAAAAAGCCCTTGAAGAAATAGTTCCCCATTGAAGGGAAAGCCTAGCAGCGTTGAACAGTTGTATAAGAGTTGAGATACGTGACAACAGTCCTAATGGCATCAGAAAATGTGGCGGTCAAAAAAGCGGCACTTTCTGGAAAGTGAGTGGGCAGTACATTACGCAAGCAAGAGAGGGAATGCAGAATATCTCCACTTGTGTTAAGATGTTTCGGGAGCTCTGAAACAAGATCTTCCTAAATATCTTTTTGTTCTGGACCAGAGAACATTCTCCTTTTTACCACCTTCACAGCTGAGGAATCGAGACCAGTATAGCACATTTATCTTATGCTTGCAATTCAAAGCAAATTGCTGCTGCAAAACCTTTTAGCATGGCAGTTATATTTCACTTCACTGACAGAGAAAAGGCGTTGTGTGAAACCTTTTTTGGGAACCCACACTTCCTCCCTTCCTTTCTCTTTAGCTATGTAAACTTCATGAGATGGTTTCTTCTGTGCACTGAAGGTCCTTGCCCATGGATGCCATTGCTGCATTTATTTCCAACTGGTTGTACAAAAAACATCCAACTGCACAAAGACAAGCCAGGCATCCTTCATCAGTGTAAGAGGATTCGGTCCTTTTCCTTGATCCACCTGTTCAGTAGAAGCTTTTCTGCCTTTGTTTTCAGCTATTTGTTTTGTTCCGTGATGATGACTATATTAGAAGGGATTCCTGATGATTTATCAGGCTACCGGAGACCCACTCTGGACTCTGCCAGCTTTGCAGTGGTCACTACAGCTGCATTTGTACATCTAATGAGTTGTTCTGGCCTTTTTGTCCTCCGACTTTTTTCCTCTATAACACAGATGTTACTTAATTTTGGATGTCACTTCTTTAAAAAGAGTGGCCAGGGCAGGGAGAGGAGGGGGATCCTTCCTTCAGGAACCAGGGCACTCCTGCAAGGGAAGAAAGCCCCCAGGTGCAGGGCAGGGTGGCCACAGCCACAGCCAAGCTCTTGATGGCAAAAGAAAGAAAACTGCCCATAGAATGATGGGTCTGAACCTGTCCCAGCCACTGTGTGTCTGAATCCAAGCTCAGGAGAAAGACCCTACCTCCATCATATGTCCCTTGAGGTGGCTCTCCTCACCACAGACACCCTCCTTTCTTTAATTATTCATGCCTACTGAAACCACCACTCTCTTGTCCTCTGGGAAAGAATGCTTCTGCATACCTGCTTTCACAAGCCTACCAAATACTTCCCACCAGCTTGTTGCTACAGGGAGGGTTTGTGGGTTTTTTCCACCCTTCTTCAGGATGTCAGCTTTGGTAAACTCTCACATAGAGCAAGGAAGCCCACGAGCTCTTCTGTATCCAAGGCACATTGCTCTTAGCTCCCTACAACAGCACAGGGAGGAGAAGTGGTTTAGAATACCAAGTTGCCTGCAAGCAAATGTACCACCACGAGATCCTCAGCGACAACTTCATAAAATCATAACAACTGCCCATGCAAACTGCAGGAAAATACGATACGGCTGATTCCTGGCTACCAACAGGGGTCAAAAATTTGCATTTCAGGAATTTGACTGCCTCTACTAGAGCTGAACTCTTACACCAGCCCTTGGGATCACAGAACAGGGCACGGCAGGCTCAAACAGATGTAAAACTCATACTACATCACAGATAATAAGACCTACCATATAGATGAAACGGGGTAGGGGTGGGGAAGAGAAGAAAATTGAGGTTCAGTGTAATTGTACAGGATTTGTCTGGGTCGTCTGTAAGTATATTGGGGCTGGATCATCAGCTGTACTGATTGTCAGTATTCACTGAAGATAAAAGCACTGTATTAGGCTACAGCAACTGAATACAGGCCTCTGCTGAATAGTGGTTGACGCTCTGACTTGCACTGACACTGCTCCCTGGTGCAGTCACCCCATCCCAGGGATGCATGGGAGGTGTGCGGCACAGCACCCGGCCATACCCACCCAGCCTAGCCCTCATCTCCCTCCACATACTGCCTCAGCACGGACTTTTTACTCCAAATAAATCTCCCTGTTCCTCTCTGACAGTCAATCACAGAATCACCTAGGTTGGAAGGGACCTTTTAAGATAATCTAGTCCAACCAATGGGGGGGGAAAAAAATAAAAAAAAAAAAATCACCCCCAGAAAAAACCCAACAATCATAACCAACACCCCACACCACCCAACACTAAGCCATATCCTTGAGCACCAAGTCAACTTCTCTCTTGAAGACCTCCAGGGATGGTGCCTCAACCACCTCCCTGGGCAGCCCATTCCAATACCTGACAACCCTGTCAGGAAAGAAATATTTCCTAATATCTAACCTGAACTTCCCCTGGCGCAACTTGAAGTCATCACCCCTTGTCCCATCATCTGTAACTTGGGAGAAAAGACCAACCCCCGCCTCTCTACAGCCTCCTTTCAATCCTAATTAGCTATTAAAATGCATTCGTACAGAAGACCACACTGTATCACAGGAAAGCCCGGACAAACAAAATAAAGATTTTTGTCACTCTAATTAAAGGAATACTGCACAAACCTCTACAAACAACTTTATTCACAGTGCTAGCGAGAAAAATGAGTTTATCAGCTGCTTCAGTGGTGAAGCAGGTTTCTCCCCACACACACACACACTTGTTGCATCTACAGAATCACCTCATTGATGTTTTCTTGGCCTAAAAAGGCCAAACACAGAAGATGTGGTGGGTAGTAACAGGGGTGCTTTTTCACATGGGTCAGATTAGAGTTTAAATTCAGGAAGGAACTTGATAGGGAATGTGCACCTCAGAGAAAAGGAGATGTGATTTCTAGCAGCCAGGTCTGACGAAGCCACCCGAATTTCTTGCCACACTGGCTTTCTTAACATCAGGCAGTAAGAGTGTTAAAGAAAAACTTGGAGAAGAAAACAGACTAGCACGTGCCTCTCCCATTGCTGTGATGGGGAGAGCTGATGCCTTCTTGCCCCCTCCTCACAGTTTGAAGAAAAAAAAAAAAAAAAAAAAAAAAAAAATAGGACAAACACTGTATTATTTTTAAGAGAAGATGTCAAGATGAAAAAATGAAAAAGTCAAAAAAGAGGCTGATATACAGCATTACTTAAGGACTGTTTTGTTGAGAAAATCTGACCAAATGATTTACGAAAGGCTTTTAACGGGGCAGTCTTTGGATTACAGTGAAGATGAAAAATAAATGAAAATCTATTTCAAGTTTACTTTAGCCTAGTCATTTGACAGATGAGGGCAAAACCTGGCAAGAATACAAGTTTTAATCTTCACATGTAGTGACTTCATTTGCAGTTTTGCGGATTAGAAGTCTTCTCTGTGCACAATAAAAGCTACCCATTTTCAGATGTTTCCAGTCAAAACTTTTTCCTACCTGCAGTTCCCCCAAGAAGCACAGGAATAAAAAGACCAGAGTGATGATGCTTCTGCTCAGGGTACGAATCGCCACACACAGAGATTGCCCTGGCTGCGTTGGCTGCCTGCGTGCCCACCACCTTCTTCCCTTCCTAATTCCTCTTTTAAGCCTCCCTCTTGAAACACATCCCTCCTAATTAATTACTGGATTAACCAGCCCAGTATTGAGGCTGCTCATGGCTGGAGGTGGATCTTGGAGCATGGTCTTGTTCTCAGTATGCACAGCCTGGCACATTCCTGCCTGGCCAGATGGGTCCCCCATCTGCTCCTGTTTGAAGGAGAACTTCCTGGAATTAGGGTTTTCCTCTTAACCTTTGTTTGTATAATTCCTTTGCTTCCTATTTTCATTCAGTTGAGTCAGTTGTTTTGTTGTTTGTTTTTTTTTCCCTCCACACCACCCCTTTTCACCTGAAACACATCAGTCAGATTTAAAAGCCAAAGAGGTAGCCCTGCACAGTTTTAGGGCTCACCTAGCATCAAATTAGCCCTGCTCTGCACAAAGGCTACTGAACTGGAGCTGCATCAGTACAGCAAAGGGCTACTTCGGGGTACAGTAGTAATACAGCAACAATTATTTCTAGTTTATAGGCTACAGAGAGCCCAGCAACATCAAACAATATTTCCAGTAGTCAAAGGTAGCTTTCTGATGTTTGCTCAAGCTATTAGGGCATGCTATAATATTTTTCAGTGCAGAATTTATAGATTGAGAGAAGCAGGGAAAAAAAAAAAATCAAGATGGAAAACAGAGAGCTGATATCTAATTCTATGAAAATCTGCCATAGTTCTATATTTATTATAAGCCTATCACAGCTCATCCTGCTCCAAGACTTAAAGAAAATGTGTTGCTAACTACCAGGGAATTATTGATTTTTTATTTTTTTCCCCTCATAGAGCTATTGCTTGGTTGTGCTAGAACTGATAACTTTTGGGGGTAGAGGAAAAAAAAAAAAGATCAATATTACTATTATCAACTCTTGACTACAGTTTACAGCAACAATAATCTCCTTTAAAAGAACATGCAGAAGTACCAGTTGTCATCAGTGTAAGGTATTCCCTGTTTTGGTCAAATCATTAAAAACTGAGAGTGTTTAATGCTTTGATGATTTTGTTTTGGTTAACTAAAGTTTTGGTGACCATCAGTATTGTCTAAGCTTCACATCTGAACCATGTTTGGCTGAGAACTGCAGCGTTCGCTGTCGGCATTATCTTTTCTTTCCTGATGAGAGTGATTCGTTCCCCTCATTAAGAGCAACTAATTTTTAGCCTCCTGTGTTGTTGCATACATTGTATTTTAATTCAGCATTTAGCGACAGTGCCAGCTGCTAAGGTCTGACTTCCTCTAGTAATGCCTTAAGTTATATGGTATTTTTTGTCACTAGTTTTTTCCCCACACACCCACCCTCTTTCCAATAAGGTAGATCCTGCAGGGTAATGCCTTCTCTCAGTATAGGTCTCTGGGCATTTTTTCCAATGTTGAACCAGGAAAGTGTAGTTCCGAAATGATTCTGAGGTTTTATACTACCTTAGGATACGGAGTAAAGACCTGTTCTGGCACAGCAAAGATGCGAGTGGTTGAATCTACCTCAGCACTTCAGTTTGGTAGGGTTGTGATGCACTTCACCCAATTTTCTCCATTTTCCGCACACTGGATTATTCACAGACCAATTTTGGCACTCACGAACTAGATGAAATTCAGAAGAAAGTACCTGCACGTTCTGGGTCCAAAACACAAGCAGCAGCTAATAAAGACACAGGAATCCAAGCTGACCTTCAAGACAGCTTTGAGCAACGAGCACGGGGGAACTTCTTTAAAGAGAACAGACCGAGTCCAGTCTGAAATAAAACCCCCAACTGTCTGTGACACAGACGTAGCAACCTCAGCATGGTCTTCTCTGACCTACTGACCCTCTCCTGATATATCTAATCACTTGCAAATGTAGACATAACCAATCAAAGCTTCAGGCCTTCTTCTGGATGTCTTGGAGAACGTGCTTGCAGAGTTAATTTGATTCACAAGTCTACAGCATCTTGAAGATACTTTTAGGTTTTAACTTTGAAAGCTTCTTCTGAATGCCACGGACCTACAGTCCACAAGCTCCAAGTACATACAGAATAGAGTTATAGGTCTTCTAAAATGCACTGGGTGTTTCCATAAATGAGAATTTATAGCTGAATGTGTTCACATAAATATATTTGTGTCCATTTCAAGGCAACAAATAAACTTCAATAAATGATTTGGTTATGAAGATGATTGGATCTGTTATTATTGATAAACTGAAGTCACAAAAGTAGTGCTTTTTAAATGCTAACATGGTATTTTATTCTTTCAGTAAAGAAACAAAAGCCAGTTTGCAAGTTATCTATGTGACAAAACGTGGTGTTAATCTATTTGTTGATGTCATAAGCTACCATTAATTACTTTTTAAAACATGTATGTAGTGACAAACTTTAAACTTGGCATAGAACGCACTGTACATAACCTGTTCTCCAAACACTGGGAGAAGTGCTGACCAGAGAAACCAGTCACTTGTTGGAGATCTCACAAGTGGAACTAATTAGATGTAGAAGGAGCTGTCACTCTTGCCCTCCTCCTGCTCCCATCAGAAGGCTACCCTGCCTGCCAATCTACTCCTTAGCTTATGCTATTTTTACCCTTCCATCTTTTTCTGATTTGGACTTCAAGCCTGTAATTTGTTATACCTGGAATTACATCTGTTAGAGTTAAGGGTCTAAGGAACATGCCAAGGTCCACCCACATAGAACCTATCACTTGTACAGGAAGTATTTGCAAAAATCTTCCAAGTTAACATTAAAATACATTCTAGATGCACAGCTTTTCCAGGTAGATGGATCAGACAACTGTCATTCATGCTAGGGGTTAACAAGTTGTCCTGGTGTATTTTTGTTACTGTTATCTACAAGCTAAAGGCAGTATAGAATACCACCACAAGAACTTCTTTTTTTTCCTAGAACAATACACAAAACCTTAATGAAACTGCATTTATGACATAACCTCAATAAAAATTTTAATAATGCTTGCTCATCTTTCACAGCTCTCAGGAGAGAAAGTGACAGTTCATATCCCCGTTGAGTTCTATAGAATAAATGTATACAATACCTCATAGTCACAGTTTGATTATTAGTAGCTTTTAATGATTAAAGGATTAGAAATCTAAACTCGTACATCTCTCATCTTTTTTAAGGAGCATTATTCTGAACCCAGCTTATTTCCGGAACCACCTGCGCCAAGCTGCTGTGTTTCGGTGCTTGGAGAGATACTCCGAAGCCGCAAGGTACATCCTGGATTTCTAGTGGCTTCCCTACACCTCTTTCATTCCAGCTCTCAGTAGCAAGGGCATAGTCATACACCCCAGCTTTTCCAAAAATCAGTGGGAGCTTTGCATTGGATTTGCGTATACGATCTCGCAGACAGCAGAGCTCCAATCCTCCCAGTCGGCAGAATGTGAATAATCCTAATTATGCCCCTCCTTGCAGTTAGACTAATGTTTGTAGGAGCGTTTGCTCCTTCTCGGGCACAGGGGTGAACCCTGAGCAGGTGCTACAGTGGCACAAAAGCTACATGCACACAAGCATCTTCCACTCCCTGCGTTTCCCCATAACCTGGGGCAGGAGCTCAAGTGCGCTCCAAGTTGGAGGATGGGGTGAGGAAAGAATTAAAAATAAATATCAAAATCAAGATCTCCTGGTACACTGTGGTATGCTGCAAAATTTAGCCTGCGTGCAGCTGATGAGATGGCTGGTGTGAACGGGAGCTGCTGGCAGGAGGAAAGCCTGCAACAGGAAGCTCTGCTTGTGTGCTTGCAGCAGCGCTGCCAAAAACCTCCAAATTTCAACACGCAGCAGAAGTTTTTAGCCCCTGAACACGCTTAGTTTAAAGAACCGCATGGGGGAACGCAGTGGTGACCTGCTACGTGGCGTCACCGCTACTAACATTAGATCCTTACAGAGGACTGTTCGGCTGAAGACCACAAGGTGTATCACAAAATGTTTCACAAATCATTAGCTAACTAATCATAGAATGGTTAGAGTTGGAAAGGACCTTGAAGATCATCATGTTCCAACCCCCCTGCCCTGGGCAGGGACACCTCCCACCACACCAGGATGCTCCAAGCCCCATCCAGCCTGGCCTTGAACCCCTCCAGGGATGGGGCAGCCACAGCAAAACAGCCTGCACAGGGAGTGGAAGAAGACTTTAGCCAAGCAGAGTTACAGGGGAGGATTTGGGAAGATGAACTTCAATTTTCTGTGTTGGATTTCAGCCAAAGACTCCAGGTCGGGCACTTTTCCTTCTGCAGGACACGTGTAGAGATTATGTCAAAGTAATCTCAGCAGCTTTCAAACGCCAGGACAGGGAGAAGAAATCAGTTCCCCACGACGAGGAAACATTTTAACCACATTTCTTGAGAAATAAGATTTCAGGTGAATCTGGAATATTTTACTTGACCTTAAACTCACCCACACTTTTTGTCTTTTTCTCCCCCCCCAGTAACAATAATAAAAGGTAAAATAATACATTTTTAGAAACTCACCTTTCCTAAGAAGGAATACGTATAAATGCCCATATTTGAGAAGACAGCATGGACCAAGGAGGTGCTCATAAATATGTTCTCAAAAAGAATATATTTTAATAATAATAATAATAATAAATTTTATAATCATATATTTAGATAATAATCATATATTTAGATAATAATCATTTAAAAAAAGGGGGCTGGTGTCACTGCAGATAAGCAGTCAGTGAGTTTACTACATCAGCAGGCAAGAGGGAACTGTGTCAGCCTTTTTTCCCCACACTGAGTAGCTTTCAGGAAACTAGATGATTTTTCCATGAGATTATGTATTTGGTAACGGAGAGGAACATTCTGACAGACTGAATCCAGAGCGGTTCCAAAAGCAGTGACTATAGCAGGATTCAGAGTTTAGCCTAGTTTAACATAGTGTTATAGCAACTGTGCAGAGCTGCTTCTGCAGATTGTGTTAAACTAAGCTTAGCGCTACTTCTGTCGTCTCACTGGAGTCACTGGTCTCAGCCGAACCCTGCTAATGGTGCGGGATGTACTCTGCTCGTTACAGACGGACCACAGCACCGGTAGAACTCCACTGCAATTTCTGGAAGCACAAACTTGGCTTTTCTTAGCATAAGCTGTCCTTTATTTCTGCCTTCTTCACTTCTTAGCATAAGCTGTCCTTTATTTCTGCCTTCTTTATGCACAAAAGCGAGGTCACCGCATTCCTTTTTCTGCTTTTAAGTATCCCTTGCCCTCCCACCTGGCTCGTTTGCTTTTTAAGTTCTCATAGCCTGTTAAATACACCCAGAACACGGTATGGGTATAAGTACAGTGCGGTTGTGAGCAGGACTGCTTGGCACAAACAGCAAGCATAATCACCTTGAACCCAGCCTACCCATCAAGCTAAGATCCCCCGAGAGCTCGTCCCTGAGGAGGTACCAGAGAGAAATCCTCCCTTTGGAGAAAGCCATAGGTTAGAATGGGGTCAACTGTAATTTAAGCATCTCCCAAATTCCTCTGTGCGTAATTGTCACACTGCCCAGCATCGGGAGAATAAGCACATGAAGCAGTCTGAACGTAAGAATGTCTGACTTAATGCAAGGAGCCTGACATGCTCGTATCTGCATCACTTCTGAATTTTGTCAGCTGCACAGCGGTTCCTTCGGGATAGCACTGTGATAGGATGCCACCACGTAGAGAGCAGCCTAAGGCCATTTGGCATCGTAAAGCAATCCTAGAAACACCACTGCGGGGTCACAGCATCTGCCAATGATGAATTCCAAAGCGCAGCGACCGCTTTCACTAAGATGTCAGCTAGTAAATATATTTCTCCTCTATTGGTATCCTTGATGTTAGGAGACTGCTCTTGACAAACACAGTAAAGATTTAAACCTCAGACGGGAGAAAACCTATTTCAGTTGAAAGGCCGTCTTGGCCCTTGAACAAATGGGTGTAAATGCTTTCTAGATATATTTAGCCTGGAAGTTACCAGGATATTTTAGGCATTAGAAAGTGTTTAGGTTTAGGGTCAGCCTCCTCCAGCAGTGACTGGAAGCACCGTGCCGAAGGACACATGGTCAGAGCCAATCGAACAACCACTCAAAAACCAGGATGGAAAGTTCAGGAAAGACTCCTGGGCTCAATTCTGCTACAAAAATGAGAATACTCTTGGAGAAGGCTAGCAAGAACTCACCTTTCCCAGCAATATAAGAAATTCTGCTGCCTTAGGGAAGGATAAGGGACAGGCATTAGCAAGGGGATGTGTAAGCCACAGAAGAACCTCAGAGGTCCATGCTATCTCTAAGAACAGAGCAGCCAAACCACCAGCCCTTGCTTTCAAGCAGAAACACTCACCCAAGGGTAAGACTTGAAGCTCCTGAAGAGGTATCACAGCCTGAGCATCCTTCAAGCCACAAAGCCCACAGACTATAACCCCACAGCAGAAGGTCTAACCGGACAAGCAATATGGCATGAAAGCCATTTTTCTTCTTTACTTCAGGCTACTGCTGACACTGAATAGCCGTGAATCAGCACTAAGGTGAAAATTGGTAACTAAGAGAAAAATTTGGCCACCTATTCGCTTGGAAACTGGAGTTTCAAGTACAGAAGGAATTTTGTGCCTTGTATCATTAAGCTGTATAGCTCTCATCTTTCCGCTAATCAAAATGCTGTGCTGATTTAACAGTGTCACTGTGTTCTGTGAAAAAGCTTAAGATAGCTCTTTTATCACCAGCTAGAACACTAGTGACTTGAAATTAGTTGTATACATGTAGGGGAAAACAGAATGTCTGTCCCTCTGCCAGAACAAACAACTCATACTCATCTGACTGCGCAGAGCAGGGGTAAGCAATACTCAAGGAGGAAGAAATCTCAGCATCTTAGTAGCTGTGATATGGCTGACTCAGCTTTTTGACATTCCTGTTTAAAAACAATAACATAAAATAAAATAAAATAAAAATCATCTAACTAATCCCATCATCTGAAAATCAAACTTGATCTGCCAGTGGTAGATCTCAGCCCTCTGTATGAGCTCGGGTCTGCATCCTGTTTTAGTCAGGCTTGAAGAGGTAGTGGCTAAAAGGTCAGCGAGTAATTTGGGCTAGTTGGTGTGTCTGGTTCGGTTTTACAAACCCTACAGTTGCACTAAGGGCAGACATATACGGAATTGGGGTTGGGGACAGAAGCTGGAGGGGTCACCTGCTGACCACCTCTTGCCCACACCTGCATCTGCGCTACCTGCCTGCACATCCTGCCTAGGTTTTCTTGTGGAAAAAGAGAGGAGAGATTATATTCTTTATCTTATTCTAGGATTCTTTTCTCTTAGCCTAAGTGTTTCAGGTTTCCCAAATAGAAAAAAGGGAAATTAAAAAAAAAATCCAATTCTATACCAAGAGAAAAAAAATAAAACAACAACAAGGTCTTAGCCACAGACCCCCCCATCTCAGCAATCACCACTGTGAGGGAGCTCATTGCCAGGGGAGCACACCTTGCCCAGAACTATGAAAAAAAATGGCATTTTCTTTCTCTCTCCCACCCTCAACCCCACCACCACCCCCCTCCAAGGGGATCTGAGAGCTTCTTCTGGTTCCGTAGCCCCTGTCCTCCCCAGAGCAATGCTATCGAAGGAGCCTTTCATAAATTGGGTCTAGAAGAAGAGCTCTGACAAGCGCCGGGATCAGTCGAAGCCCAAAGGAAAACCCACGTGGCCCGTTATTTAATTTGCCACCAACAGATGATGTTAGCCTGCGTCTAAAATTACCGGCCGCTATTTCCGCGCCGCACACATCATCATCCTTTATCACTTGAGATTGTCCAAGTGTCAAACACCAGCTTGCTCAGGCAGGTTCACAGCAGAGCCCAGAGACAGCTTTCCATGCTGTTTTTTTTTCCATACCCCCTGCCAGAAGTAAATTTGAACACTGGTAGTGCAAGGCATGGCCCTCACCCAGGGAACATGAGATACAAGAGAGCAGAACTGACACCAGCTAGAGGCCAGAACCATGTTCCTCTGAAAGTTTCATCCTCTCTCTGTTATAAACAGCTCCTCCCAGTTATCCCATCCCTTCTCCACATGGCTGGACTGTGGAGCCAACACAGGCACTGGGACCTCCTGGGGTCTCTGCAGCATGTCCACAGGGACCACTGCTTGTTTCACCCCAGGTGTTGGAGAGACCAAGATCCTACTGGGTTTAGCAACATGTTTTCTTGGACATTCCCTGCCGTTTTAAGAAGCCCCGTGCATCACTCAGCTCAGATTTGCCAAGCAATTTTTATGTCCGCACACGACAGTTGCCATTAAATGAGAAACATTCATTGTCACTGCAAAGCAATCTTAACGCAGAAAGAAAGTTGTTACCCGCACGCAACCACGGGACAGATAAAAATAAATATAATAAACGCATCCTAAACACAGATGCCATTTCCCTTGCAGGAAACTCATTTCTGCTTCCTAGCAATGACCATCTGACCCAGAAACTTCAGCAAAGACAGCAAGCGAACCCCATCACTAACCTGGAAGGCTCTGGCACGATAGAAGAGTTTTACAGCAGCTTGCCAAGTGCATTTAACTTTCACTGATGAAATATTTTAGCCAGACATCTGCAGAAATTAGCAACAGCAAAGGGTTTTTGCTTAAGTGACAGGGATTCTCCAAACTCTTTTTGCCCCGTTTCAGGGCTAGCATCCATATAGGTAAATCCTGGCATTAGTAATTTCATTCCCGCTCAGTGTTCTGGAGTTCTGTTTATCCCTCATTATCTAATGGTTTCCAAGCGTGTCTACAACCTCAAATAAATGAGTTTGCATTTATTTAGGTTACATGGAGATGTTTAAAAATTAGCTGTTACGCTTTTGTTCGCTTTTCAAGGAGAATAACTGCATTAAAATGACTAGCTCCCACTTACTTCAGTTATAAACATCACTTCCCTTTCCTACTCTCAGAAGGAAATAAGAAAGGGCAGCCAAAGGAGAGCAACAGTTTATTTTGCACCTCAGGCTCAGTCCCATTGCATTAGAGAGCTCGAATACTCAGGTGCCTGCATCAGGAATATTAAAGTTCCTATTAAACTGAAAAAAAAATGAGATATACTTACCCTTTCCAAACGGCAGATCTACACAGGGCTAACATCACAAGGCAGGGGGTGAGGCTTTCTTTTTTTATACCTCTTTTTTTTTTTTTTAAGAGGCTTTCTTTTAAGACCTCACTTACTGCAGAGCCAGGTGAGATCACTTGAGGTAGGGAGTAAAGGTAATTCCCTGCCACTTATCAGCCTCGGGATCTTAGCAGCAGCTGGGGCTGAGTAGCATAGAAAAGTGAAAGTTACTCTAACGAGCGTGGGCTGTGATTATTCCTAGGGCCCTGCCGTGGGCAGAGAAATCCTTCTCTCTCCTTTGGGGCTTCCTCCCTCTCCATGCAGCTCATGGTGAGCAGCCAAGGCTGAAGGAGCTGACCTTACATATTTTTTTTCCCCTAGTATTCACAGTGGCAAACGACCACGGGAGCATTCATCAGCAGCAAGGCTAATTTCTCCTTGTCTTTGGCAATGTGACGCTTTGGTGCATCCCAGAAAGCTTCGCTTGTTTCTTAGACACAGACCATCCGTTTTCTTGTCACCCACTTGCTGGGCTGCCACGAAGGGTCTGGCTGCGCGGTGGCCGTCAGTGTCAGCAGCCGTCATGCAGCAAGCAGCTGCCTTCCACTCTTTCATTCAAGTCCTGTGCGTGTCTGGAGATGGGCTGAGGGAGTCAGTTTAGGATCTGTATGGCACGTATAGAAATATCTCTTATTGTTCTACACCACCAAGTGGCCAGATTGAGCAGATATTGCAGGGCGCCTTCAGATCCAGAATTATTACTTTAACCCAGGTGGGTTTAGTCATGTTGTAGAAGTTCATACTGGCCCAAACTGGCAACTAGAAAAAAAAAAAAAAAAAAAAAAAATNAAAAAAAACAAAAAAAAAAACCAAACCATTTGAATATAAAACCTCATGTTTTGAGAGGAAGAAGTGTCTCATGTTCTCCGACGTCTCCTAAGGTGTCCTGTCAGAGCTCCTTCAGTTCTCATGGCAAAGAGAGGGCTTTGTTGGGCTGCACACCTGAGGCTCAGGCACGTGTGTTAAGCATTTTAGATCAGTAACTCAGAATGGGCAGATGGTTCTCTAAATGTGAGGCCAGTATTTATGAATATCATCTGAAGGCATAGTGTCAGAAGTGGGAGGAGGATACACAAATCTTTGTTCTTTACACTTAGAGTTTAATCCCAATATCTTTAAAAACTGTAAAAATAAAGCATGGCGTTTCATCCAGGAAAACGTGTTACACGGTCTGAATGGGAGCTGTCTTCCCATTCTTTTGTACCATGTGCTCCTTGTGCTTAGGAAGGTTCAAAGTTGAACTCTGAAGCAGTCCCTCAAGAGGTACAAACCAGAGCTGGCCGACATCACCCATCCAACATCTCCACAGAACATCACATAACCCCTGATCCCAACTGACCTGTGCCAAACCCTCCTCCATCCAGCTCACAAGCTCACGTTTCCCCAGGAGCTGTGACTGCGAGATGTGGGAAGAAAGATCTACTCCATCCCTTACGTGCTGCTGGAATGCTAATATGGTTGTGCAGATACTAAGCTGTACACAGTATGTGTAATATGCTGATATGATGTGCTTCATACCATGGGAGCCAGGCTTTTAACTTGCCTAAGTATCTCAATTTGTCCTTTGGCTTCTGAGTGTTTCAGTCCCTAGTTTTTTTTCAGTGCCCAGCCCTGTAACTGTATTCAAACAGTGTAATTTCACCTGCAGTCCTCCATCTGGAAATCCATAGCTCCCTCTTGCATGTGTCACTTTGGTTCTGTGAATTGAGCCTTGGAGGCCTTCAAAGAAGACTCTCCGAGTTGGGCACATGGCGGGGCTGGACCTACATAGAGCCTTAATGTTTGTGTTTCTTTTGAAAGTGGAATTTTTTTAAGTCCCTCGTAAGCCTCGAGGTCATGGTAGCGAGCATCGGTCCTGATCGGTGTGTGCTCCCCAGCGGCAGAGGAAATGAGAAGAAAAATTGTGATGGAGGCACTTGAAAGGCTCAGAGGGGTTTTACGGACGTGGCTCGCCATTCCTTATGTAAAGCACAGGAGTGCTGGACAAATCTAGCAGACGTTGAAAAACTAAACACGAATGCTTGAAATGTTAAGTGTAATGTAAGCTTCTGAGTATTTAAATAAGAACGAGTTAAGAAGGAAGAGTAAAGAGGAAAGGCATCTGTCTGGAGAGCAGCGACGCCTGAAGACCTCTGCCACAACCAGAATGACATTGTGCTGAGACCACGGCAAAGAATTAGCAAGAGATTGTGGCAGGAGGACTCACACACCAAAATTTGCAAATCAGTCAAATATAATCACCCGCATTTTACAGCTGACGCTGAGAAATAGAGAAAGATGAAGCGACCTGAGTCCAAATTTGTCCAGGGCTCTGTGGACACGTCCACCTATGAAAGCAGGTAGCAAAGAGTGCCATGGCTGTCTCTGTGACAACTGCTTTTGTTCAAGCCATGGCAAGCACCAAAGCACCTACAGGGTGACGCTCGGGGTTAAGGGTTCATCAGTTTTAATCTTGGAAATGACAGTGGTTGAATGATGATGTATCTATAGGAGTCCAAATTGTAAAGGACCATTTGCAAATGTCCTTTGACTCCAAAAATGAGGCTTTAGTGCTTGAGAATTCCTCTAAATTTAGATTGAAAGTCCCATTCTGATGAGGTGGCCACAGGAGGCCACCACTGCTTGCGTACGCTGCTAGGAACCAGCTATTGCCCTTGTCACAGGAGCTGGAAGCTTTGTAGACCACCTCTAGCAGACCAAAAGGGTACAGAACAACGTGGCAGATTTATTTTCCTCTGGTTTGATGCCACGTGGCTATTTCCCTTGTGCACCTCAGGGCACAGTGAACGTTTTTCCCCCAAACCATCACCAACAGGCCATTGGTGGTCAATCCCAGGCCAAGCAGGCAGCGCTGGATGCTTTGCTCACCTCCTCCGCTCCATCCCCAGGACCCACATGTCATTCCTGGGATTAAACCCTGGCACCATTTGGAGCCTCTGCAAATTTTGGCAATGATTTTCCGGGCGATGAGGATTTCATCCTTTGTTCGTCCTGTGCCGGCAGGGCTAACGATGTTCAATTAGAAACTGCTCTTTGTTCTAGTGCAGTCAAGAGGATTTTTGCCAATGATTTAAACGAGCATTGGATAAAGCTTATGGCTAAATCCAGTCCTTATGCAGAAATCCATGGATCCTGCTGAATTGCCTTTCTCCCAGCGAAATTGGTGGGAGCTGTGTGAGAACATCTAAGGGAAGATTTAGTTCCTGTTCGTAACAATATGTTACCTCCTGATACCGGGCCCGTTTTGAAATGTTTATTGTTAAATCCGTGTATTTTTGGTTATATCTCATTAAGAACATAATACCGCCTTGGAAAGTACATTCCGAAAGGGTATTACAACAGGATTGGGATTACTGTTTGTGAGACACTTCTAACTAGGGGGAAATTTCAAATTCAATTTACAGTAATGTCAAAGCACAATTAATATATAGGCAATGATAAGGAGCACATGCAGAAGTACACATTGATAGCACTACATCAACAAATAAACTTTTGGTGCTAGTAATTAGGTACACAAGATTATTATATGTTTAATTGACTAAAGTGACAATTTGGAATTACATCTAGTCACATTTAATTGGATTTGGAATCTCTGGAGAGATTTGGAAACGGAGAGCAGTGTGGAGAGGCAGCCATAAAAGCAAACTGATTTTCTGAAGTCTGTTAAGACTCTGCATTAATATCCATTGCACAATAGTTTCTTAATATCCTTCAGTCTTGAAAGAGTAATGCGATGATTGTCACAGACAGTGGGAGTACTAAAGCGCCCTCAATTAAGCAGCAAGATAGCTGATCACTTTTGGTTTAGCAATTTATTTATTTTTTAAGCTATAGTTTAATCAAAGGTGAGCTAGGTCTGTTTGCCATAAACAAGTGATATTCTGAGACTGCCAAGCTACAGGGTGATATATATATTGATGCTGTCCTGGAAGAAATGTACTTACATATAAGAAAGAAAAAAAAAAAAAAAAAAAAGCCAGGCTAAAATATTGCATAGCAGTTATTAAATATTTTCTCAGAGTAAAATATAGAAAAAAATAAAATGCAGGGTTTAGTGAGCTAAAATTGTTTACTAATGCTCGTCTTAAAGTTGGACAAAGATTGGGAGTTACGTGTAATCCTTTGATACAAACCTCCTTTAACATTACCTCCTTTAAATATGGCTATAAACATCCTTCTCTCCCTGTACACTCATTTATTTTGCTTTTGTCATCAGGAGCGCCATGATTGCTGACTACATGTACTGGCTGACAGGAGGCACTGAGCAGCATACAAGCAAGCTCATCAAACTGTATTGGCAGGTAAAAATTGATAGCCCAATGAGGAAGGAGGTGTCCATCTCACTATTAAGACCAAAATGAAGGATTGCTGCTTAAAAGACTGCCGACAAAGGTAGCTCTTGGGCATATCAATCAACAGGACGCTATATAGTACTACTGTATTTATAATGAACTAGATTTTCTTGGACTAATTTTAAGGGCAAAATTCAAGGTTGTTAACCCTTGGCTCATACTTCAATTTTATGGACTGCTATAAAATTTAATTCTGGATACTGTATAGTCCCCTAAGCTATTTTTTTGTGAAGTCTTCCTATCTTAGTGACACTTTCCTTCTGCAATTTGCATGGTACTAATCCTCTGACACCTTTCTAAACTCTTCAACCAGAAGGGGAGGAAAAAAAATGACTGTAACGAATGGTCTCAGAGGAACCTGAAGTGCTCTGTGAAGGATGGCTGGGTAAGACCCCAGTCTACCAAGATTGCTTCTGTGGGGACTAGACCATTGACTTCAATGAGACTCATCTCTTGAGTGCTACTTATTTCATACGGCTGTTTGGCCACATCAGCACAAATTTAAGTTTAAGGGTATCCCCTTCCACTCCGAGGAGAGCTCTCGCGCAAACTTGGAGGTGATGGATAGCAGAGCCCTTCCACCTCCCAGAGTGGACCTGGCCCTCAGGTCCTCCTTGTCTATGCAAGGAATTTAATGATATTAGGAACAACATATGTCCTTAGCGATAAAATTTCAGAGACTGATCCTGATCTCATCTGTTTTGGGGTTTATTCTGTGAGAACAGCTGTGCTGTAGGTGGAGCGGTGCAAAATATGTCTGAAACAAGCCTAAGTAGTAACAATCAGAATCTGGTCTTTTACCTTCCCTCACACAGTAAACTCTTCCTCTTTAAAACTATTATTAGTTGCATTCTCATAGGTAAAATGAAATAAATCTCAGTCCTGGGAGCTGCTGAATTTCAGTACTGCTGTGAGTGCAAAGTGCATCTCATTCAGAGAATTACCCACTGGGCTAGTGTTTGCAGTGCCTGTGAACTTTCTTATATGCTTTCCAGCAGAGAATTTCTTCTGTACAGAACAGTTTGATTTTTTTTCCCCACTGGGTCAGACTCGTTTAAAATCCTGAGTTCACAAACAGGTTTTACGAAGGGGTCATTTCTTCGAATGGGATGTCTTTTTCTGTCGCTTAGCACTGGTATCCATTGCCTTCCCTTCTTGATGTCATGGACATGAAGCTTCAAAGAATAAACCTTTAAAAGAGGAGCTGTCATAGCTGTCCTCTCCCCCAGCGGTTCAGACTGTCCTGCTATGTAGCAGGGCTGAAAAAGTGGCATGAAGGACAAGATTCACCACAATGCCTCTTCGCAGAGTCCAAATCAGAAGCTGTGGTTGGCCTAAGGTGGGAATGAACCAGACCACAAGTAGTGGGGCTACTGAATCACCTCCAGCCATTACCATCATCATACCATATCAGTATCACCAGCCAAAATTATTTTGGACTCTGGTTCATCTCTGCTTCAGTCCAGAGCTCGCAGCTCTTTTCTTCTCCTGATGGAGAGCTTCTGCGTGGGCCTCCCTGTGGTACCAAGAGGTACCTCCCATGCTGTTTGTGCCCCACTCCCACTCCTCTGCCTTCCACCTCAACCTGAGCTGCTGTCATCTTTGCCTGCAGCAGCTTCGAGACGCCAGCAGAGATCTAACCGCCCGGCTGATCCCCCACCGCGCTTGCTTTTCGCCGGGAGACAGCGATCACTCTGCAATTTTGTGCCTTTTGTGCATATGCCTTAGCGTGGGCTGGGCTAAGGGTTCGGCGGTACCTATCTGCTGACACGGAGGCAGTGGAGGCAGCTGGGTGCCCGGTACCGCTCCCACTCAAGTTAATAGCTAGTACTTAAGAAAACGGTCCTCCTGGAGATACATCCCCAGCACCTTTTCCTCCCCAAGCTGATGAGTTCCATGCACTCAGCGTCAGCGGTGACTCCAATGTCATTAGAGCACATGGCAGCAATTACGCAGGATGATGTAGCGTGTGACACGGCACTGGGACTTTCCACCACAGGGAGACCAAGCAGAGGNAAGCTGAAAATAGCTTGTCACGACTATCCATGCTCATGTGCCTTTGTAACCAAAGCAACAGCTATTGTTGCGCGCTTTTCTCCCTAACTACTCCTCTGCCCCAGAACTCACAACCGTGAGCAAAATTTTCTGAGGAGGAAGGGAGTGGATGGTGAAGAGGATGGGCTGTTTCTTCGCTTCTGTAAAGAAAGAGTTTTAGATTAACTGTGTCTCTCTTTGCTTCGATCGGCAGGTCACGCACACGATCATTGGCTCCTTTTGTTTCTTCCTCTCCTAATTCTTTTAACTGCTGGAAACTTCCTCCTCACAGCCTGTCTTCTGCTTCTTTCCTGGCTTCAAAACGTTATACAGACCACTCGAATCCTTCAGCTGATGTCTTTACTGAAAAAAATTCAGGCCCTTAATTTACATCCACAAAGCTTTTTATTATTTATCCTACTTCTAAATCACTGTTTTTTCTCTGCTGATCTATTCCTCACGCTCAGAGCAGTCTTTATCTTGTATCTCCTTTGGTTTTCTTCTCTTGATTTGGTTTTATACTTTCCTTTGAACTTCTTCTATCCCTGACATCAACTGCCAGGAGTTCTCATTTCTTCAAAACTCTTATTAAAACATCCTCAAATCGCTCCCCTCCTCATTATTAACTTTTACATATTTCCTCTTCTCCAGCAGTAATCTGTTCCATGTGACTGTACCTCCTCTTAGGCGCACTGCAAGGCTTGTGCTGTCAGATTTTTAAAGCAAGAAGGGCTCATACTGATGAGTTATCTGACTTACTGCATAAAAACAATACAGAACTGCACCCTTACTTTCCTGCACTGGTGCCAAGAGAAGAAAGCAGACTGGCTTTGAGAAAATTACCCAATCCCCTTAACATCTTAATAAGAGAATACTTACCTTAATCCATCTAACAGATGATCTGTTGCATGCTTGTCCTCTGTTTCTCCCCAGTTTGCCAGCTGGGATCTTATTCATCCAGTCCAAACTTCCAGCGATTTATATTCTGCATTCATCTCTGAAAGCTGAAAGACCCTTTGGTACTTGTTATCTTCTCCCTGTATATGTACCTATGGATCATGATCAAGGCAACTTTAAATATTCTTTTTGATTAGCTTTTTGATTAGCTTTCTTTGATTATCCCCTTTAAAGTAAATCATCTATTTCTGGATCTTCTGTACAGTGAGATGTAATATCTAATGGCCTGTGTTGGTTTTGAATATTAATGCCCGTCTTCCATTACACTCCGAGATAAAGGTATAATGCTGATGAGAGGTGAAAAGGTAATTTGCAATGGATAATATTATTCAGTAAGTTGGGCCTTTTTCTCTGTTCAAATATTTTATCCTGTGGATTGAAAATATATAATAATATATAATCAAACGGATGGGCTTTTTTTTTCCCAGAACCCACTATTGAATACACGTGGAATGATTTGTGCATTGGCTATTAGATTAGAAACAGGCCAGTTAAATAGAATTCATCACAATAAATAATAATGTGAAAGTTATTAAACGTATCTTCCGAGTGGTAGCAGCAAGACAAAGTTTAAAATTACTCATAACTGCAGGCAGGTAAGCTCCTCAGCATTTATTGTCAGCAGCGCAATTTCTCAGCTGGTAACAGCAAAACAAACAACAGACTTGAGATATTTCACCCGATAGAAGGAGTCCCTCTCCAAACCACCCAAGTTCCGCTCACACCTTTGTAAACTATTTTCACTGGCTGAAAAAAACTGCAATATAAACTGGACGTTTTATTCCAGGAGTAAAAATACATCGCATCCATCCTACGATGTCAAAAATGCCCAGGGCTGTCAAACATGAACTTTGCAGCTATCTTGGAAGTCACAGCCTGATTTCAGCAGTGTCTGGCACAGGCATCTTAGTATAAAGTGCCTTTACTACCTAATTTATAAACATCTCAGGTTTAACTCATTAGCGCACTACAAAATTAACAGCTTTTATTATTCCGGCATGGAAAGCACGTGGCCTATTTTATACCAAAGGTCCAGCTCCAGCATCCCTTATGCACTTATGCCCAAAGCTGTTCACGTCCAGCCAAAAGTCTTATGCTAAGTGCCACTGGGCAGGCAGCGGATTCAGAAAGCGTCACGGAAACAAACAGAACCCCAGGAAGGCATTTCAGAGCTTGTAGGTTCATGGCCGTCCGCTTCCATAACCACCTGTACTAAAAGCCTTCATTCCATAACGTGGCCAACGTTTATTTGCGGCAGCTCAGATGGAGACCTTCAATTTGCATGGGAGCAAACCGGGCTTTTAGCTTCAATTCCAGTTCGACCCCAGCGTTCTGGCCGAGATTGCAGCCGTCGCCGAGCTGCTCTCAGCCCATTGAAAAACGCCGGCTCTGTGATTGCTGCCCGCCGAGCTCACCGACTTGTGTTTCTGAGACTATTTCTGCCAGCTAAACTCGACAGCCCGGAGAAAGCTTCCAGCAGAACGTGCATTGGCTGATGTGGAGGTTTGGGTAGTGTTGTGGTTTCAGCCAAATTTACCAAAACCAGATTGACAGATGTGTCCCCCCACCCCCCTTTAAGAAAAGGAAAGGAGGGGAAGAAATTAAAGAGATTCAAGAGTTTAGAAAAA
>VZRU01008870.1:118646-144070 GCA_013398155.1 Pedionomus torquatus
AAACAGCTCTGAACAATGTGCTGTTAATTTCAGAGTTTAGTTAGTTAGAAGAGGCCCAGCTAAGAAAGTAAAACTGTAAAACAGAAAATTGGTTCGTTTTACCTCAAACCAGGACAGGTAGTCAGACGTTTCTTCGTGCTCTCTTGCTGCTGTTGTGGAAGTCGGGGGCTTCCATTTCAGAAGACGTGGGCTGTGGCCAGTGCAGAGCAACACACACATCACATGGTAAAGCAAAGCATCACCCGAGCCCCGGGAGGCGGCGGAGCACCCACGGTGCGGCGATGGGCGCTGTCAACTCCTTTAGAGCTCAGCTTTATCTCACACCCCGCAGGGTGACGGTCCAAGGCAAGAAAGATGAAAGGAAAAAAGCTCCTCGTAGCCAAAACCTCTTCCGCCATCCCAGCTGGTGACCAGACCCATCAGCAGTCCTGTGTGCTCACGCTTGACCCGCGTCCTGCCACGGAACGTGAGGTTTCCAAGCTGGCAACGGCAGGGATGTTTTGCAATCCTCCTCATGGAATGATTGATAGGAGCTGACAGGCAGCCTCCCTGGGCAGCCTGGCCATCATATCACCGAGAAAATGTGTCTTTCTCATTAATTCTTGAGGATGTTTTAGCAGATCATGCTGTGCCACACATCGCTGCAGAAAAGTCCCTTCTTCAATCAAATCCGGGGCAAAGTCCCATTGAGATCGACGGCTGCTGTGTGTCCAGGCAGATGTAATGTCTGTAAGTCTATATTGCCTCTCAGAGGTCTGTGGAGCAACACAGACATCACTTTAAGTACTAATTATGGGATTTCCTCATGCCAGAAAAGAGATAACGCTTCTCCTACCTCTCTCCATAAAAACCAAAAGGCAATATTCCCTTTTTTGGATCTGTGGCCATTTTGAAGGACAACACTTGCCCTGAAGTGTTGAGCTTTGCATTTTTTTGTGCAGAACTGGGATGTGATGATTTTCTTCATCCCACACTCAAGATGAACAAGAAGATCTTGGCCCATAAGCAGGAAGATGGGTTCATTCTGACGACACTTCGCTGATGTTCAGACAACCTCAGTGCAGCTTCTGACCGGTTCAGGGGCTTCCCATGTTCTCGTTGCATAGCGGCTGAAGTAAAGGGTTAAAATTAAAATTATTAACACCTTTTCAGGGTGGATTGGGCCTTTTCCTACAGATGCCAGTTCAGGGAATCAGACCAGTCTGGCTTTGGAATACACTGATTTGTAAGACATAACTCACGGCTGCAAAAATCAGCTTCCTTCTGCTGTCAGGTACACGAGTAAAAATATGGAGTAATTGAAAACCGGATTGAGAAGGCAAATAAAATAACATAACAGAGAGCTTCTATCATGTTGATACTGATTTGGGAGCTTTTTATTGCTGTTGTTATTGCTGGTATTTCCATTCTAGAAACAATTCTACATGTACAAAACCAAGGAATTTAACATTTTTCTTGTATTCTTTCTTCTTTAATAATATCTACCTCCACGTTTTTCTACCTGCTTCTGTTTTACTGCTACCAGATCATTCATGGCAGAATAACGGTCACTTGAATCATACTTATATTTACATATTAAGATGCTATTAATTTAAATGTCACAATTATTAAAACAGATAGATTAATTATCTCTAATTTCAGGAAAGATGGATTTATTTAATACCAGCTGAATGTAACAGGCAACACCTTGCTGCAGTTTGTAGCTATTGAAATCCCAATACGAAGCAAAATACCAACCCAATTAGGGTTTTAGCTGTTAACAGAGGCCCATAAATCATGTCTCAAAGATGCTCAACAGGAACAACCTGGCCGGCAAAGCTCCAGACCTTTTAAAAAACCCTATGGGGCAGCTCAAAAGCAACGCGCCCATTTCCCAGGTAGAATTTTCCATTCATGCTGGCTTTTACTGGGCTGCAAAGCAGAGCTTACAAAGGAAACCTGAGAAATTGCTGCAGAAAACCAGCATTTTTGTGCTTTTCTCAGGCCCTTATTGTTCCTTCGAGTTGCAAAGGTTCTTAAGAAGTTACACATTCATTATCTTCTTCCCTTTCTTTGTATACCATCTTCTTTCGTCTGGGAGATGAAGCTACAGGCAGAGAGGCTTGTGCTGTTCCCAGGATCATTACTGGTTACGTGATTTTCCAGCTGCACATCTGCTTGTGAAGAACTACAGAGGACATCACATAAAAAGAGATAAAGTCATGTTCCAGAAACATCTCTATATACAGTCAACTTGTCTTCTACTAAATTAGCCGCCATTCAGCCACATAAAGTAGTTTGCTGTTGCAATGACTCAGGCACGATTTTTCGCTGCCCCTTTGAACAGTGCTGTCCATTTTACAGGCTAACCACATCAGTCACCACCTCTGGCTGCCTGATTCATCGCTTCACATTTAAGGCAAGTTCCCAAAAGCTGTTGAGCTCAGTGCTAGGAAGCACTGATATCTCCTTCAGTTAATTTCTGCATTTTAGTTTCCTTTTTTTTTTTTTTTTTTCCATCTTTTTGGGCTAAAAGCCCTGAAAAGCCCCTACAGCAAGTATCCCGTATTTCTGCCAGGGGTATTTCCTTGCCAGGGTCACTCCCAAGCATATGTCTGAGTCAATAAAGGGATGCAGCATCCAGGCATTGGCCAGTGGTTCTGACTACCTTCACCTAAAGCACTCAGTGGTGCTCGACGTTTCGCTCTGCCTCTCAGAGTTAAGATGCCTCTCCAAGCCAAGGCTACTAAAGCTGTTCAACTGAGCACAATTTATAATCCCTCTTTCGCACAAAAACCCTGCTGTTTGAACTGTGACACGTTCCTGACACAAACAGGAACCGTGCGGAGCTGACCCAACACACGCTGAGGGCTTGTGCTGGCGAAAGGTCCTGCTGCTCAGAGGGGTCACAGGGTGTTTCTCATCATGAAAACTCTCTTATCCTCAATAAAGGGGCAATGTTAATGGTTAAAAATCTATGGCTTTGGCCAATAGATTCTTTTTGATTTATTGGCCAATCCTTCCTACAGAGGGTACTTGGCCCATTCATGGGGCAGTTCTTTGATGTTCACATCCTCTGCCTCACCACCTCCTTGAAGATCTGTATCTTCCTCTGTCACCGTGCCAAGGAAGCGTGTCTGCACTGCATGACAGTCACGCTGACTATCCACAGGGGCTCAGCTCTCTCCGCTGGACCAGCTCCGCTGGCATCTCAGCATCCCAGGGAGTCACAAGGCTCCAGCTGGGACAGGTGGCCCAGGAGCCACCTCTGCAGGCAGGCTTGGAGCTGGAGCTGCCTCCTGGAGCAGACACACAGGGTGGCTACTGATGGCAATAAACCATCATTCAAGCAGTGACAGCAGCTCACCTCATCAACGCTCCGGATCAGCTTTGCAAAGCACAAGTTACCTCTGTTTCATTGGTCCTAGGGATGCTCCACCACAGCAAAGAAACACTGAAATCCTTCACGCTTACTCCTCTTTGCTGGGAAAGAAACGGCAAGATTCTGGGTTGGTAGCAAATGATGGAGGAGCTGAGGTCTCCCACGGCACTCTCCATGCACCCCAGTTTGTGAGACTGGAGGATGGGCTTGTGAGCAGAGAGCTTCCCCAAACTAGAGCTGTATTTCCCCATCCCTGCTTTCCCACCCGCCGGCACCACTAGCAGGGAGCTTCAAGAGCAGCCTCCAGCATTTTCCATACTCTGTATTCCGGGGCTTTTCTTTAATGAGTAGTGATCTCTTTGGTAGAACATAAAGCACGGATTTCTTTTCTTCCAAAATATAAAGAGGTACTTACTGGGGTATCAAACAGATATTTGAAGCCTAAGGTAACCCATCTGCAACACGTCTGCTTTTCGGAAGTCAGCAGAACACGTGGATCTATTGCCGTGGCGCTCCGCAAATCCGCCTTCAAGATACGCTGCTTGCAGAATAATTCTCAGAGCCTTAAATATGTTAATAACTTAAGAACCTAAATAAGCTGGTAGTTGATGTGACCTACATTAATGGGGAGGCACTACATGGCCGATAAGCAGAAAGTTCTCCTCTATTGTATGGTACATGATTTATTCATACCATAAACATACCGAGACAAGGATATGCTCTGGCATTCTGTCTACTTATTTTTCCTTGCAGAAAAAAAAAAAGAAAAAAATATATATATAAAAAAATAAAAATAAAAATTATGTAAGAAGATCATGCCGGTGAGAAGATATTCATATCACAACAGCAACAGACTTAGTGGTAGGGCTGCCAGACGCTTCTTCATGGTTGAAAAGACATAGAGAAAAGCGCATAGGTCTCACCGCAGTGCACCCGTAATTCTAACTACCAGCCTAAGAGTGGAAGCAGTTCATAGAAGAGGCTAATGGCTTTACCCTGACTGATACCGTTGCATTAATAAAAATCATCAATAAAAGCATCAGTTCCCGCTGTACTGTAAACGAGACAGTGGCTGAGCGCGCACTGCAGCTGCAAGATAAGGCACTAGAAAGATATCTAAATTTTTGGCTAATTCTAGATGTCAAGATAATTGGATTTTCCAAATTAAACCTTTCTGTAGTTAAAGAGGATTAAGGTTAGGGACTGTAGCAGGGAAAACTACTGTCACTGCTGCTGATACGGTGCCATTTTTCTTCTTCTATGTCTGCTCTAAGCAGGCAAAATGGCAAGAGCTTCATAAAAACGTTTAAGTACTTATATCATTTGCCATCAAAAGTTGGCACAGGGAAACTTTGTTTCCTGTGCATCTGTCTATTCATTTTATGAGCTCTTAACAGAATTTTAGTGCATATTGAAGGGACGATATAAGATTGTTTAGGCTAAAAAGTTTTATTAAAAAGTCTGTGAAATATAACATTACTAGATACAGTAGAATGTAAGGATGGTGAGGAACCGAGGTGCTCCTTGAGCCCCTCAAGAAGAGCAGTATTAGGTCAAATATATGTTTAAAGCCTTGACCAAAATAGAGTTTGTTGTTTAGGAATGTCTTTTGGCTTTTTAATCATAATAGCAGCAATATACATCCCTCAAGCCTTGTGAACGCTTGTGTTTCATGAAAGAACTGACTGCTATTTTAATAGAAGTGCTGACAATATAAATACTCTTGGAAATACTTGGTCTCCAGATGGTTTCTCTGAGTCAGTCCCATAACTACAAAAAGATGTTCCCTATCATCAGACTACTCTGCAGCCTCTTCTTGAGTGAGTTCTTGCATCTTCACTGAAGCGACAGGTTTTGTCCACTGC
The DNA here is from genome assembly GCA_013398155.1 of Pedionomus torquatus. NCBI lineage: Eukaryota > Metazoa > Chordata > Aves > Charadriiformes > Pedionomidae > Pedionomus > Pedionomus torquatus. The sequence continues at coordinate 123,873 of VZRU01008870.1, forward strand.
CAAGGTAAACCACCACATTCAGTGGACTTCAGTTAGATGCGGTCCTTACGTTGTTAAAGGTGCTCTCTCTTATGGTTTAAGGTCGTCTCAAGGACTTCACTTTTTCTAACTCTGCTGAAATTGAAGGCTGGAGTGTAGGACCACATGACAAGATACTGCTGCAGAGCTCACTTGCAAAATACACCAAAAAAACCCTTCATCTTTCTTCATCATCTTTATCAATTTAGCTGCTGTCCATGAAAGAGCTTAACACTTCTTCCACTCTGAGGCCAGAACAGCACCATTCTCCCTGAGAGAATGTTGTAGACAGAATCCTTCAGATGGAAAGACACCAAAACTCATGCAAATGGGAAAAAGCAGTCATCTGGTCCTCTCTGCAATGACTATTTTGAAATACCATCGAAGCCCTTGCAGTCCTCTCCACAGGGCGACTCTATCTTGAAGTAGCAGCATGATAAATGATGTCCAGGCAACTCTGTTTCCTGGACACATTGACAGATATTCATCCACGGGCATGGACTTCAGTCCATAAAGGCTTAAGCAGAAAAATCCTTGGGGATTTCATCGTATAAAGTTTTCTCCTCCAAAGTTTTTATAGGCTGAAGTTTTATATCCTTAAAGACTTTACCCCATAAAAAATCCAAGAGGATTATAAAACAAATAGCATCTGTGTTCAGGGTCAGTAGCTTGCGGGGGGTGGGAAATGCTCTTGGGTAATAATAATACTCTCAGTAGCAGTATTGACCAGAAACTACAGATCTATTCTTTTCCCTGTTGGCTGATCTTTTTCCTTTATTGCCCTCTGAGCTAGTCACTATTTGCCTGCCGTGCAGAGTAGCCATGGGTACATGGCCATGCAGAGGTATTACAGACATGACTTTGAACTGTTCTTGAGGATGATAAAAGCCAAAAGTGAACTTTGCAGGCACAACACAGAGCTTGCCTGGTCCAGCCTCTCACGTTTTCCTCTCGCTGCCTCACGCCATATATTTTAAATCTGAAGCATATGGATACACCCAAAAACCACATTCATATGTTCATACTGATCCAGATTAGGAAATGCCTCCCGAGCTCTAGAAAAACAGCAGAATTACCCAACGTCTCACACAAAATAAGGGTGACCTAATTCTTTGCTTAAATTTACACATGAAGTTCAGTAAAACTTGAACAAGTAGTCCTTGGCTTTCTGGAAAATAAACCTTGGAAAGCTAGGTTGGTACCATTGTTTTGCTACTGATCCTCTAAGGGGCCTGAATGATAATTGAAATCCATGAAAATATAAAATTCTAAAATAGCTTTTCTATATATCAGTACAGATGGGTGCAGAGCAGTGGGGAATGGGCACAGATCCATCCACAGACCCATGAGACCTTGGCAGGAGAACACACTTGCAGTTTTCTGGTCTGACACCTCCAGAGCTGTGGCATTAAGCATGAATAACATGGCTGTGCTTGCAGAAAGCTCCATCCTCATGGGGATGGAGGGAGATGTTATTACTCTCCTGAGTGGTTATGATACTGTTACATACATTTCAAGATCGTTAATTTTCCAGCGCTAAATACTGCCCACTTCAGACTGCTTCCATCCCAGTAAATGCAGGAGAATGGACTGACTAAATAGAATAATCTAAAATATAAACAAATCCTCAAGTGATACCCTCAACATCCAGACAGAGTATTTGCTGTGAGAGCACTCAGGGTGCGCGCGTGGCAGCCCATCCCAATATCTGCTCAAAAACAATTGTAGCATTTCCACGGTATTTCTGCCCGCCAATAAACAGGATGGAACTAAAATGGTATTAGATCACGTCAGAGGACCCGTTATCTAAAGCCATTAAGGAGAAGGACATAGATACTTAACTGATTGGCAATCTCAGCCTCCCATTCTGGGTTGGTGGGAGCAGTTGTCAGCTAAACGACTCACAGAGGCACACTACATCTTGGATAATTTTACATAGGTGGATAGACTGGAGAAGAGAAGTCAGGGCTTTTCAATAAAATGCCAGGCTAGTCCCATAATGATATTTTCTGTGAATCAATTCAGTGTATAAGGCGACCTGGGAGACCCACACAACCTCTTAAAAAATATCTCTCTTGTCCTCTCATGGTCTTCTGACCGTCTCTTTTAACCTTGTGTTACTATTGTCACCATTAACCGTGCTCACACTTCTGCCACGATACCTTAATGAAGCCTTGCAGTTCCCCCAGTTTCCAGAAAGGACCATCCACGTCAAGAAGGAAAAGTCTTTGTTAACAACAGATGCAGCCAAAGCAGCACTGAACGTGGACTTACCCAAACCCCAAACCAGGAGGAACTTCAGCTAAACCTGCCTGGCACTGGTCGATAAGAACACCAAAGAAGGCTCTCTCCAGGCTGGTGGCTCCTCTTGGCAGTTCCAGCACCGGTTCATCGGGGCCCACCAAGTGTGAAATCCACCTCTCTGCATAAGACCAGCCTAATGCATCATTGGAGTCATTTTTAAGGGATGACAAGGTTCATAAGCTTCGTGTTGCCCTCTGCACAGGAGTGAATTTTACTCTTAATGCAAAAGGTGCTTAAATGCAATATTTTAAGACTAATATTCCGTATAGACACAGTGTCTGATTCATGCCAACCCAAGGGGCAATATGAATGCTTAGTGTTGTTTAACCAGCTCCCAAGGACTGAATAAAACCCTCAGATGAAAGATGTGACCTTCAGAGAGCATGGAATCACTTTTTCTTTTCATCTAAAAGATAATTTATCTAATACTTCTCTCCTCATTGAAGACATAGGCTCGCTGCACTGAAAACTGTTTACAAATGTTCTTTCCCCATTAAATTGATTTTCTGAATATAGATAGGCAGTGTTTTCTGGAACTAATTTAAATTCCCCTCTAATTAATATTCAAGACTGAAATATGTTATCTTTGCATGACTGTGCAATTATTAAGGGGAAAATATCATCTGTGAAAGTAATTATTTTTCTTTTTTTCTTTTTCTTCTTCTTTTTTTTTTTTTTTTTTTTAACTAGCCGCTAACCGACACGAAATGTATCATTTCTTCTGCCTTTTTTAGGCGATGATTGAAGAAGCCATCACCAGAGAAGAATCTTTTTCAGTTATGTACACACCGTTTGCGACAGAAGTCAAGGCTGACAGCAAGGAGAAGATAAAAGATGTGTTTGCTAAAATGCACCCTGATTACGTGGAGCACATATACACAGGTAACGGTAGATCTCACATTCCTTTAAGCCCTGCTGTTTGTGTGTGGTGGCTGACCTAAAGATTTTGAGACAGCCCGGAGCACAAGCCTGTGCATTTCTACACTTCCAAGGGAGAAAATTAATTTCAGAGATTTGCTCTATGATTGCACATGATTTAGGTAATCAAATCAGTACTTAGCAAAGCACAGACTTTACACTGCAAATCCCCACAAAGATTATTTTTATCCATGAAACCTCGTGTTTCAGTTGCTGAATTTCATTATTGCAGCTAATCTTTTGTTCAAAGTGGCCGTGTATTGTGGTGACAGTGAGATCCAGGTTCATTCCCACCTCCATGGATTTCCATCGGTCACTGACGGTCATCCCTGCAAAAGGGTCTTCACTTTCCAAAATCACTCTCCCTCCTACAAGCACCAATGGACTGACCACCACCTTTGAGAGCATCTCAGCTGCAGGGGTGGGAATAGAGAGCCAAGGTTCCTTTAAGTGGGATCCAGAGCAAACAAGGGCTTTGCAGACCCCACCGTCATCTCCTGGTTGAGTAAACTCAAGTAGCATCTCCTGGACTAAACAGGCACCTAAATTCTAGTGACCACAGCCTTGTTTCAAGGGAAACGGGCATGCCATTTTTGGCAAAAGAGAGGCAGAGGGATAAAAGGCATTTCTTACTGTTTAACCTGGTGACCTGGAACATGGTTGACCCTGATAACGCTGGGCTTTGAGTTGGTGATTGAGAAACGTAAAGGGAAAAGCACAGGTCAAATTCTGGAAAGCCTCTGTCTTCATCACACAAACAAAATGTGCAGCTTACCTCTCACTGCCCCTTCCAGCAGGACCATCCTAAAGGCTGAGATTTACACCCAGGTCGGAGAAGGTGGCTTATTCCTCACAGCAGCACTGGGCACTCCACGGATAAATAAGGCTTCTGAAAGAACACGCGTTCTGCCTTTGGGGAGGGAAAGAAAACCTATTTGAAAAACACAAATAGGAATTAGGAAACCAAGCGTTTCCCACAAAACTGTGCAAATACTTAGCACAACTAAACTTGTTTTGTTCCTTTTGGTTTTGCATTAGGAAACCAGCATAAAACTAGCTTATGTTTTGCAGGTCTCAGACCACCCGTGTATTTGCTTTCTGGCAGTAGCTTTGGGGTGGTTCAAAGAGGGAAAATGGGGACTTATCTGTCGCAGAGGTTGTAAAATCCCTGTCTACCATTTACTTGCTGATGTGACTTCATGGAGAATTTCCAGGGACAGAAGTATTGACATGAAAAAGAGCATAAAATAAAATTCCCTGAATCTGATTTTTAAAAAGATCCATTCGTGTTTCACACAATCTCCAAAATATACGGCAAGGGTGAGACTTCCAGGGGCACACACACAGCAAAAAGTGTGCAAGCGATGCACTGAAACTCAGTTTGTGTTCATAAATCACTAAATGATGCTGAGTGTGTCACCAGTCTTTTTCTTACTCCTCCCAATAAGGAAAAAGAAAGAGGGGGGAAAAGAAAAGGAGGTAAAAGATCCCAGCCCTATAGCACTTCAGTCAATTATAAATCAGATTGAATAGAGCCAGGTCTGCCCTCAAATATGCTGGTTTATTAAAATCTGTTGGTTAAAAGACTTGTCTTTATTTTACAGAAATTTCTCTGAGTACAAATTCTGGGATTACCAAAGTTTCTAGGAATTAAACGGGGTAGATCTCCAAGAAAAAACAATGGGTATTGGGTTTTAGAGAGTGTGAGAGACCACAGGCAGGTGGGACCTCTCCAAACCTCCCTCTTTTCTGTCCTAGAAACCCTCCCAAAACAGATGCAGCTCCTTTTCCTATACTCAATGCTGAGATAACTCACGACAGTGTTAGCTGAAGTCAACCAAAGCAGTAGAGTTTTCTCAACTTATCTATTCAGATCTGACCTAGCATCACACAGCTCACCAAAAAAAGCCCCATCAAAAGCAACGAGTTTAGCTCATTGTCAGTGTGGTACCACCGAGCATTCGACCCCCAGGTCTGTATCTCACGTAGGTGAAATGAAAAATATGAGATAAACCCCATTTTAACACTGGGCGTGAAATGCCAGACATCTCACGAACTTGTTATTTTAAATAACTTTCCCATTTTGTAACAATCGTCCACCCAATTTTAGTCCAAGTTCTGCTCGAGTGTGAGGACTGAATCGATTTCCAAGTTTTCCTTACTGCCAAGGATAAGGACCTGATACACATTTAAATCCAAGTGCACGATGCAGCTCGTTGCAAAATTGAGAATCCATCAGAAGCAGAACAGGCTGCAAGGGAAATATCGGGTCCACTGGCTTTGATTTATATCAGGGTATGTCCAGAGAGCTCCGAGTGGGGTTCTCCATTTGTCACTGTGACCGTACAGCCTGGCATCTTAAAAGCAGAACTGACGGAAAACAGAGCACTCCTTTGTGAGAAGTGACACTGACATTCAATCTAGGTTTGTTGTTTTGTGGTTTTTTTTGGAGGGGAAAAGGGGAGGGAGGAAAGGACTAGGGCTTTGAGCAACCTGGTCTAGTGGGAGGTGTCCCTGCCCATGGCAGGGGGGTTGGAACACAATGATCTTCAAGGTCCTTTCCAACTCTAACCATTCTATGATTCTATGACTGGTCCCGTTTCCTGAGCAAAGGTGGTTTGCACAATTGCTCTGAGCATCTGTCCCCGACGAAGTCAGGGCAGACCCACTCGACTGATACACAGGCTTTTTTGGCAGCAGCAGTGACAAAGTCTAGACAAGTCACAGCACAGGCTGTCACGAGCCAGCTGGGTGGATGGAAAAGTACACATAGGGAACCTGGGATTATGGCAGCAGTGGTAAAAAGCACAGATCTGTAGGAAATCAAAGCTCATAAATTCAGGGGACAACAAAACAGCTTCTTTTTGCAGTTAAAGGATCAGGGTGTTATGTTACTGAAGTGTTGAGTTATTAATGTTTCGGATGATCAGCACTGAAAGTGCATAACGGGGAAGAACGCGTTTTGTCTTGCGCATCAGCAAAATTTAAGCTGTTGATGCAAAAGGTTGCAAAGTCTGGAATTTCAAAACCCAGCTGTAGCTGGATGGGTTGGTTTAGCCAACTTTGTTTTGGCAAGTTTTCTGGATTACATTTTACTCCATCTTAGATTTCCTACTTTTTCCTTAAAAAAGGAAGGCAAAAAACCCTCAAAAATCTTCTCTTGCAACTGAAATGGAAATTATTTCCCCATTCCAGATCCTCATGGACTTCACATCTTGCCACAGACAGCAGAGTGGCCATCCCTGCCTCCTCAGCACTACTTACTGACACTGGGTTTCCGAAACAAACATATTGGAAAAACCTTGGAAAGGTGGTCAAGTAGAAAACTGCCAGTCTTTTCAGGTACGCCAACTTGCCCGATAGCTGGGATAGCTCAGGGGTGACCTCCATCCTCCTTATTAAATCAGGGGGGATGGAGGGGCTTCTCGGGACCTGTTTCTCTATGCCGGCAGCCCTGACTGTCCAGGATGCTCTCCCAATCCTCATATCTCCTGCCCCAGTTTGCCCATCACCTTGCTAGATCCTCTATGGAAAATGTATATCAATCAACACAGTGTATGGTTTTGTCATTTCATTTCCTAGACCAGAAGTCACCTTTCAGTCCCCTCACGACAGAAGAAACAAAAAAATACTGGGACAACACTGGGAAAAAGGTCTTGCCAGTAATGAATTTCATAAGAAGCACCCGATTAACTGTGAGTATAAAAATCACTGTCTGGTGTGTGCAAGGACAGAAGCCTGCGAGTGTGCGAAGAGCGTGTGGGTTTTGGTGGGTAATTCACTCTGCACGTGCTCTTCCCGTGTCCAGAAATGCTTGGTGAATAAATAAATGCTTATGAATAAAGCTCAATTGGGGTTTAGATACATTTTAAAAGTAGCCCTCACTAGTGTACCCAGTTTATTTAAAATCACTTCGCATGCAATTTTCTCAAGTCTTTAAGGCCTATTATGTAATATCCCTTCCTCACATCGCCACCAAAACTACTGGCTATATTTAATGCCCATAGCATACTACACCTATCGCCACGATCTCCATCAAGAGTTAATTATTGCTACTCGAAGCATTTCTGGTGATTTAGATCCCGAACCCTACGTAGCGAAGGATGCGAAACAACCTTCAAATCTGTTGCAACCCTATTGAAGGTATATTAGTTAATTCTACTCCACACTTTCTGCAATAATGTACACAGCTTTTTAGCTGTGGCTTTTGATTAGCACAAAAGGTCAAAAATCAAATTTGCATGTAGACTAGACTGTTTTAATGCAATTCTTAAATTATTCTCCTGAAAATAAGTGGAAGAAGCCTCTCCTGCCCAGATTGTAAATGCTAATGTTAACACTTTTTCCCTAGCAATAGCAGTTTTTTAGTTTTCTGTATGTTGAGGGACTCAGAGCCATTTCCTCGTCAGGGGTGCCTTAGCAAATCACAGGATTTATATTCTTAGGTTTTGATACCAGATAGGAGGTTGACAAAAACTGCTACTTAGCAACCCCAAGCAAAGAAGAAGCATTAGCTAGATATTTGGGGAAGCTCTATCTCCTTCGCTCGCAGAGAACAGATGCTGAAACAACAGTAAGTGCCTGAACTCACAACGCCTGGTGGGAGGTAAAGGTGCTTAGTGCTTCCCCAAAAAACGGGCGCTTATAAAGCATCTGCCTCGGTGGGAGGCAGGTGGAGCAGGCTGAGAGCAGACGCCCCCAGGGAAAAACATAGCCACTTCTTTCCAGTTCTCTCCTGAAGCCACGCACTGTTGGCTCCAGATGACCAAAAAAAAAGCCTGAGTTATTGATGTGCTGGCTAATAGAAGTGGCATCTTTGGGAAAGTGAAATACCTGTTATCGCTGTGTGCGTTGCACTTCCAACGTCTAAGAAACTAGAAGTAAAAACAGGCAGTGAGCTGAGCACTGGATACAAAATAAAACCCTGGTCCTTCTGAAAGCCCTAGTAAAACTCCAATTTTTACAAAATTTTTTGACCCCAAAATTCTGTCCTTGGATACAACATCGAGCTTTTAGAGGTGAGAGTCCTCTATTGCAGTTATTTGGTCCCGAAAGAGTATCAGGAAGAGAGGAAACGGTGCAAATAGGTCTCTCTTGGATTCCCCATAACTACCCTGTTCTGTAAATAGACTTGGAGGAAGAGGACTGCATGGTTCAGGCAGAGTTATGTGGTATCTGGTATCCAGGGTATAGGGAAAAGAAACTAAATTGATCATGTAAGAGATGGGAACAGAGGGGTGTGTTAGTTTTGCCCAAGCCAGCCCGCACCAGTTGTACAAATTTACACTGCTCCTACACAGTAATATTTTCTACCAGCTCTAGACCTCACCTATATAAAAATTATTTAAATATTCTTGCTGAAACAGAAGAGGGCTCCCAAAAATCCAAGATGAAATCCCAGCGCCACCGAAGTCAGCAGCAAACATGCCTTTTTACCAAGGAGGTCGGCGGAGCATCCCCAAAGGCCAGGCAAGGTCTGCCCAAGGGCCACCTCCAGCAGCAGCAAGAATGGGACAGCAGGTCTGAACCCCAGCCCTACAGCTTTCTAACCAGGGACCAGGGTGTCAGTCAGTGTGGGAACATTAATGGATGGGAGGAAAGCCCAAAGGCAGCAGAAATTATCACTGAGTTAGTTAGTTAAACAGCTGCCAATTCTGCATCCATTATTGGTGGAAACATGGAAACATACTCACTTTCCCTTCAGTTTTCAAAGAAACATTAGATCTGGGCAAGACAGACCCTCTGACCCTGAGAGCAAATGACAAAGCCAATTATACTTGATAATACAGATAGGCCTAGAGCCAGAACTTCTCTGCTCCTGGTGATTAAAATCTCTTTATGGGCCTGGCAGAGATTTGGCCACTTTTGCTTCCTTGAAAGTATTCCAAGATTTTCTTCAAGCTAGAAATAAGATTTCATCATATTTCCATCACGCACAAACTAAATTAAAAACTTCTGGAAGACAACCTTCAGATGCAGACTTTAGCTTTACAACTGATTTTAAGAAGAAGAAACATTCCTTTCTCCCATCTTCTTCATTCACAGACTTAATCCAAAATGCTTACCATAATCAGACTATTTATATATTTTTGACAAAAAAAAACCACCTCAGTGTTAAAGCAGAGCTACTTAAGCCATGACTACATTTAATATAAGTCAAATCTGCCACACCAGTTTTGCAGCTATGCAACCTAGAGTTAATTACATGACTTGCACATGCACCGCTGTTGGCAAAGAGCAAAGTTCAAGGTTGACAAAAGCAGAGCCTTCTCTATCATGCATGTGTGTGTCCCCACTTCTTCATAAAGAACAACCAGCCCCATTAAAATCATAGAATCCTCCAGGCCAGAAGGGACCTCCAAAGGTCATCTAGTCCCACCTCCCCGCAGTCACGGGGACACCCTCAACTAGACCAGGTTGCCCAGAGCCTCATCCAGCCTCACCTTGAATATCTCCAGGGAAGGGGCCTCAACCACCTCCCTGGGCAACCTGGTCCAGTGTTCCACCACCCTCAGAAAAATTTTTTCTAATATGCAACCTAAATATACTCTTCTCTAACTTAAATCCATTGCCCCTCATCCTATCGCAGCAGCCCTTTGTGAACAGCCCCTCCCCAGTCTTCCTGTAGCCCCCTTCAGGTACTTGAAGGCTGCTCTAAGGTCTCCCCGGAGCCTCCTCTTCTCCAGGCTGAACAACACCAGCTCCCTCAGCCTGTCCTCGGAGCAGAGGTGCTCCAGCCCTTTGATCATCTTCATGGCCCTCCTCTGGACCCTCTCCATCAGGTCCATGTCCTTCCTCTATTGAGGGCCCCAGCCCTGCACACAGGACTCCAGGTGGGGTCTCACCAGAGCAAAGCTCTTTGTCAGGAAGTATAGGGATAGGATAAGGGGGAATGGTTTTAAACTGGAAGAGGGGAGATTTAAATGAGATATTAGGAAGAAATTCTTTGCTGTGAGAGTGGTGAGGCACTGGAAGAGGTTGCCCAGAGAAGCTGTGGCTGCCCCATCCCTGGAAGTATTTAAGGCCAGGCTGGATGGGGCTTTGAGCAACCTGGTGTGGTGGGAGGTGTCCCTGAACATGGTAGGGGTGTGGAACTGGATGATCTTGAAGGTCCCTTCCAACTCTAACTATTCTATGATTCTGTGAAAGTGGCAGAATCCCCTCTCTGGATCTGCTGGCAACACATCTTTTGATGCAGCCCAGGGTGTGATTTGCCCTCTGGGCTGCAAGTGCACCTTGCCTGCTCATGTCCAGCCTCTCATCCGTCAGCACCCCCAAGTCTCTTTCCCCAGTGCTGCTTTCTAATACCTCATCCCCTGGTCTGTATTAAAAGCCAGGATTGTTCTGGCTAAAATCAAGGGGACATTTGTGTATCGTCAAGCAAAAGGCTTTTTTGTCACAGTCTGGTCCCCACAAAGCATCGTTTGCCACTGGTGGGAATTGCCATAAACCTCATCTCCCGGGGAATACATATCATTACGCAAAGGTGATTGTGTGTGCCTTAAAAAGATATATATATGGCTCAGACCTTCAGCTACTCGTATTCCAATCGAGACTACCGTCGCTGGCAAGCGGTTATTCCACCAAGCAATGTCACCAGAGTAATTGCTGCTGCTTTGTACACACCAAGCCTGCCTTTCCCCTGCTGCAGTCCCATGTCAACAGCACATGATGCTACTTAAGAGGAGAAACAGTGGCCAGAGGGGCTTATTAGAATTCTCTTACTGTAAAGGTGAACAAAACCTACCATATGATTCACAGCATGATGTGTACATTTACAGACCTCCCTGTTTCCTTGTCTATTTTTTAAGTAGAGGGAAAGTGTTTACAACATACGGATTTCAGGGCACGCATTTTCTGGAGGATACCAAGGGCATTAAAGAAACATTATGATGGATTCTTTCCGCTTGTTATTGCAATACACTACAGAGCTGCTTGCAAGGCATAACTTCATTCAGATTTTCAGCAGAAAAAGAGCAGCAAAGAATCCACAGTACAAAAGAACTACTGGGGGGCATTCCAGACTTTTCCAAAGTGGTGCTCTTAAAGCTGATGGTTAAACACGCCACATACATTAGATATGACAGATCCCGCTTTAAATCCAGGCTGACCATCCATTTCGCTTTTCTTTTTCTTTAGCACTCTACACTCAGCAATTAAACTTCATTTATAAATAGAATTGGCATAAGGGATGACTCCTTTCACGAGAAAAAAAGTGGGGGTATCATCCCAAAATTCTCAACGTATGAAAGGACACATGATTCACTTCTCTCACATGCTCCCCAGCTCCTTTTTACAATGAAAACCTGTCCTATCTTTGCTGTGGTTGTTAGTGCTGGGTATTTAGCAAAAACAGGTGAACTCCATCCATGACAGGCTTACCTGATTTTTTTTGTAGTTGCTTTTGCAGCCCCAGGTCACAGGAATGAAAATGTCTCAGGGCTGATCCTGGGTATCAAGACTATATTCCTTTCCTTGAAGGAAAGTCTTCCAATATGCCTCTGGTGATAAACACCTTATTATTTTTTTTTTTTTTCCCTTTCCTTAGTTTAAAGGAAATTCATGCACCAAAAAGTTTTCTGGGGAAAGCTCTCTCAGAAGGACCCCCACTTCAGGTGAGGCCGTCCACTAAGAATAAAATCCTCATGAGAAAGTTCATCAGTTTCTCACTTTTACTTTTTTCCTTAAATTCTCTTTGGAATACCAGACCATGGCGTTGAGGCCCATCTAGGAAGTAACAGCATCATCATTTATTAATTTATTGCCTTAATACATTCCTGCATTTCTAACCAGGCTACAACTGTGGCTCCGTGCACTGCATTTGCTGCTCCCTTTGCTACCTGGTTCCTCTCTATTCTCTTTGTTGAAGGAGCCAACTCTTTTCCACTGAAGTCTCCAGTTAAGTTTGCTCTTTACTTAACCTTCACTGTGCCTACCCGGGCTGGTTTCATCTTCATCTGATTGCCGGGCCACTTTTAGCACGTTTTTTACTGCAGTTTAGTAGCCCCGTGAATTCTGCTGTAGTTCATGTAATTCTCATCATGTGGTTCAGCTCCCCGTGGAATTTTTTTCCCCTGCCAGCAAGCAGTTATTTACTTTCTTTTTCTGCATTTTTCATTGTCAGTGAAACACCACCTCTGACAACGCTCAGCCTCTGCTAATCCCTTCCAAAAAAAACCCTGTCGTTGGTTATTTATTTATTTACTTCCACCCTACTACGAACCTAAACAGCACGGCTGTGTCCACAGAGTGCAGGTTGGCACGGATGCCCAATTTGTTTCCCATAGCTTCGTGGCATGCTCTCATATTTTTCTGGAGAGTCAAGCAGAGAAAAAAAATGTTGTGTTTTTTTTTTTCTTTGCTTTTACTTTCTTAATCATTGCAGAAGCCCCCACCAGACACAGCGTGATGAGAGAGGATTTTTTTACCTGCTTTCTTAGCTGATGACTCAATATACTCATTTCTTAGTGCTTAGACAAAGAGGTTTTGGGCGGATTTCAAAAATAGCAGGGAAAAACCTTTAGCTGCATCTAAAATGTTGTGAGACCATTTCATGTTGATAAAAGCTCTTTCTCTCTCATTAACTGATTGCTTCTCCTCATTTTAATGCGCACAGCTCTACCTGGGGACTCGGCTCTCTGGCTTTCAAACACTGATAATCAGGTGGAGATGGTGCTCTGTTTTGCTCCTCACTTTAGTGCCATGCTAACTAGACTGTGTCAGACTCACAATTTCACATATCAGAGAGGACAGAAATCTTTTTTTTCTTGCTGATGTCACCTGCTAATACTCGATTCAGTCCTCAGAAAAGGACTCATGAGGTGATAAAAATAGTTTCTAAGAAAGGTTGCCTGCATCTCCCTTCTTAGAAGCTGGTCAACAGAAGTTCATGAGAAGGTAGACCTGGAAGGAGTCTCCTGATTCCTCGAGTCAAAACACCTGCTACTATACACCTTTGTTTTTAAATAGCATCCTATTCATAAATTGGATAAAATCCATCTTAGAACTAGTTAGACTTTCTGCCTTTTCTACTCTTGCTGAAACATACTGCAGACCTTTAACCTGAATTATAAGAAGCTTAATTGCCACCCCAGTCTTATTTGAACCTATTTATACACAATGGCCCTTCTGTTATCATTGTCTTTTATCTCTCCTTCCCTTTTCAGATGTTTGCCCTCTTTGGAATTTAGCTCTGCATTATGTTTATTGAGAAGAATAATAAGCTCTTGGCATTTTCATTAATGGACTAATCAAACCACACTTCTCTCAAAAGAGGTATCTCCTACCGTGCTGGCTTCTCTGCTCCATGATGCTCGGGTTTAAATTAACCTCTCCAAACACAGCTGACTGGAGCTATCTGTGATACTCCAGAGAACTGCTGACCAGAGCTCCTCGTCCCTCTACAGTGCCTAATTCTCCTCCTCTGCTCCTGGAAATACCAGCTCATTGACTCAGCTCTTCCTTTTTCAGCTGCTTTCCTACCTGGAGCTCCCAGATTAAAGCTGCGTTCCTGCCACTCGTTTCCAACCTGTCATCTTTTATCTTTGTACTATTTTACAATTGTATTAGGCATTGTATTAAAAGGGGTGAAATTAACTACACCAGGATTATTTTTACTTTTCTACAATTAAAAGAAAACTAAGCTTTTTTTCCATTCTTTTTCTTGTCAGATGTATAGAAAGAAAGAACAGCATTGAACTTGATACTGGGACTATGTCGACAGTCATTCTGATACCACTTGATCACAGAATCACATAGGTTGGAAGGGACCTTTTAAAATCATCTAGTCCAACCAATGGGAAAAAAAAATCCCCAAAAACCCCAACAACCATAAACAACACACCACAGCACCCAACACAAAGCCATATCCTTGAGCACCAAGTCAACTTCTCTCTTGAATACCTCCCTAGTACAAATTTCTGCAAGACCAAGACAGAGGTCAAACCAAAATGCCAAGATTCTTTGCCAAGAGAAGCTAATACTAAAAACGGGACACCATCTATTGAAAAAATAAACGTCAGTCAAAACTTTCTAATCATGCCTGTTCAACAGACTATTGGATTTTAAACCACCTACCTGAAAGTGTATAAAGGGCAGCATCAGTGTGCAACTGCCAGAACAAAGGTCTGCTAAAAATACTGGAAGTGGTTTTGAAAATTGATGCCAATTCTTGGAATTTCAGGCACTTAAATACATTCAAAACCCTGATTAGATGAATGGAAATTTGACTCGGAAGGGCTGAGCATTGAGATATGTGATGGCTACATCTCGTCGAGAATCTAGGCCAAATTGCTTTTGAAAATCTCAGCAGGGTGCTCATTTGCATTTTTGGCACCAGAATACTTTTGAAAATATGGTGGTAAGGCTGCCATCCATCAAACACTTCAGCAGGTGCTGAGATTTTATGCAAGCACTTGGCTGAGTTGCTGTATTCACATGCTTAAAATTTACCATGTGCCTGGCTGCCGGAGAATCAGAGACCACCTCTGCAGGTTTGAGTCCCTCAAGGTTATATATTTGAAAACTATGGATTTGCCTAGTCTGCAAACAAACCATAAGCTGACACACTGCACTGGTTTTCCCAGCCTCCTCACTGAAACTTTAAAAGCAATCCGTAAAAGTCAGATAATATTTAACAGAGGGGATTATAGAAAAGCCATTCCCAAATGAGAAGATTGCATTCATGTTTGTTATCTCCCGTCTCCCCTTCACATATATTATGACTACGTATTTATTTTTCTAGTACTACTAGAGAGATTGTGGAAAGAAAGTCCTTTTTTTTCCCCTCACCCCCTCTATAAAGATTATATATATATTATTATCAGCAGCATTATCTTAAAGGTGCTGGATGCCACGTTGCTTATAGTATTACCAGCACAAATAGACATGATGATAAGCCTCGAGGCAGTGAATTCAAAAGGATAACAATGTTTTTTTGCGACTCTCCTGTAACCTGCTTGCTTTTGCTGGGAAAACAGGACAGGCTCTGCGCGTGTTCCCGTGGGATAGAGAAGTTGCATTACGCCAGCCTCCTCGGCCGCTTGCAGAGAGGAGAGGAACAGTCCCAAGTGATTAATCAAGCCATGGCTGAGCTAGCAACCGTTCCCTACCTGCAGGACATCAGTAAGAAGGATGCCAAACTGGTGAATATTTATTCCTAATACTCGTTTTGGCCTTTAGAGGCAGGGAGGGAAGGGCTGGGGCCGAGCACTGCGCTGCAATTTGCCATAGAAATCATTGTGTGGGGTTTTTTCTTTTTTTTCCAAATGTGCAGACCTGAAGTAGTTTTAAAATCCTACTGCAGTGCCTTTGTCAGAGGAGGTGCTAATCACCTGCAAGGATGACTTTTATAGAACCAGCATGACTCATCTGTAGGCATATTTTTAAAACCTCTTCTTTTTCCCCAAACCTCCCCAAATCAGTCTGGGAAAATGATTGCAATTATTCAGATCATGCTACTTTAAGGTATCTAACATCAGGAGCCACCTGCAGCAAAAACTGGCCTAATCTGGTTAAAGCTGAGGAGAAGAAGAGGGGAAAAGCAGAGAAAAGGTTTCCCTGCCTGGCTCCATCTACAACTTACTCCCTGGCTCTGGATAAACCGATTTACCTGCTACACTTCGGTTTTCGCTTTGTAAGAGGAGGTCAGTGATGGTAGCAGGGCTGTTGCAAAAGTAGAGTCATTAATAGCTTGAGAGTATCTGCATCATGGGCAAGCAGGGAGTGCTGTAAGGTTATTTTTCCATGAGGCTGTCAGTTTTTCTGATGGGGAGGGAGCTCACGTACATGCAAATTTTAAGCATTCTAGCAAAAGGTAAAAAAAAAATAATAAAAAAAAAAATTAAAAAAATCTCTCCACACTCCCTGCATTTCTACGCACTCCAGTTTTGCTGATCCAACTTCAGTTCACTGAAAAAAACTCTTGGTTTTCCCAAAGCCAGTCCCTCGACATTTGTTTGCAGCCCTGCAAAGCTCCTGAGCTCTGTAGAATTAAAGCTTCACAGCAGCTTGCTTTAGGGAAGGGGAGCAGCGGTCTGCAACTGCGGGAGGTGGTTGCCAGGCTTTGAAGTCTGGGCAAGAGATAAGGAGAAGCCACGTCGCAAAGAAACTGTGGTTATTAAAAGACC
Organism: Pedionomus torquatus; assembly: GCA_013398155.1. NCBI lineage: Eukaryota > Metazoa > Chordata > Aves > Charadriiformes > Pedionomidae > Pedionomus > Pedionomus torquatus. Next base: position 140,240 of record VZRU01008870.1, read on the forward strand.
TTCTCCTTTCGATGCAAGTTTTCTAGTATTAATCTGCAGCAGGCCCACATTTCAAGGCTGACTAAAGGTTCTTGAGTTATTGGTACATATTTCAGTGATGGGTTTTCCTCCAGGGTACAATATTTTCAGTACATCACGCATTCGGCACAGGCTATTACGCTGTTGCCTGTATCTCTTCTCCTGTAGTAATCATAAGCCTGACCTTCCTGGAAAGCTTTTTTTTGGGGGAGGAGGCTTTAGGCCACCTGAGACAAAGGTCTTCAGTCTCTTAGGGGTAGGACTGAGCAGAACGAGGGTCCGTGCTGGGAGATTGAAGTGACAGATTGTAAATCTTTCAACAAAACACTCACGCTTTGTTTACTGAGCCCAAGGTAAAAATTAGTTTTGAAAGAATAAAGGCGGAAAACCTCTACCAGTTATCCTGTCCAGAGCATTAAAATGTATTAATTCAGCATTCACAGGGTTTTTTTTTTCTTTGTCCTGTCATCCTGCTGTAAAATATATCTGTAGTCAGCATGTGCAAATGGAGGCTTGGATGCTTTGTAGCTAGAATATTTTAGTGAACTTCAGGCACCACAGTGTTAAGGCACAAGACTGAGAGCAAGAGCTTGCTGAGTGGCTCCACCAAGGAGTGATTAATGTTTTTTACCTTTCCTGGTGGCACAAGCCAGCGTGGCATGGGCTCCTCATGCCAGCAGAGATCGTTTCCCTATCACATCGAGCAGGGAACGTTGCTTCCCAGCGTTGGGTCTGCACTCCCAAACCGTCCAGTAAGAGATCTTCATTTGCTCTGCCCACCTGCTGTCCTCCTCATTTCTCCGCTCTCTAGGCAGGATGAAACATTTGAGGGATTGGGCTGTACTGGTTTGTTTCAGCAGCTCTCACTGGGTGCTCCAGAGGCAGCCCCTCGGTGTCCATGAGGTTAGAATCACAGCATCCAGGCTGACTCCATGTGCTACAGCAACATTTCTAAGAGATATCTAAATTTTTCCATGAGGAAAACTGAGCTGGCCAGATTCTAATCTCACTTGCAATAATAAAAATTTAAAGTAACTTCTCTTCAGGTCATTCCGACTTTATGTCAGAATGGTATATTGGTAAAACTGAGATAAGGCTTTATGACCAAGCCAGGTGGTTAAATTGGGTGGGTTAGCAAATGGTAAAGATGCCAAACGTGTATAATCGCATACAGTGCAAGTTCTATAAAGTTTAAAACACACTGAATTTATAGTAGTGCAAGTTGCACTGCTACATGCAAGGATCCCGTAGACATTTCAGTTATAAACTCCTCTCTGTAATCATCTTCTTGTAACTAAATAGAGTCCTATTCTGTGGCACAGAGACCCTCAGCTGAGGCCTTTTTATTTCAGTATTTATTCATAAGCCCTGGGAAAATAAAGATTTCAGTTACTTGGACAGTTGAAGACAAGTGGGGAAAAGCCCTGAAGAAAGTCTTTCCAGGGTTTATGATTTCAATGTCACCATAATTGCACATCACAGATCCAGATGAAAGCTTATTAAAAAAGCAGAAATCCATTTCAATTTAAAACCAAATGAGAACAAGATATTTTTTTTTTTTTTAAAGACAGCATTTTTCCTTGGAGGGGATTTTCCAGAAAAGATCAGCTTTGGGAGAATTACCGTGGTTTGCCAACTGTCTGCTCTTGTAGGATGCACATTTTTTCTGCTACTAGATGTGGTTAAAACACTTTGGGTGGTAAAAAGCAAAAACAGAGCTCACCCTTGGTGCTTTTCACCGGGCTGTACCAATACCAGTAAAATTTCCATTGGAAAGTTTTCTTGTTTCAACTCCTTGCCCAAAGCGATGAAGCCTCCAGCCTGGATGTCCTGGTCTCTGCTGCCCCCATGGCTGCTGGTCAACCAGTTCTTTAGAGAAAACAAAAAAATCACTCCAAGAACTCCTCCCCTTCCCCTGAACGCTTCCTCCTCTGCCTGGTTTGACTCAGGATCTGTGCTTTGCCCATTCTGCCCTTAATACCCTTAATCTCTGGGCTGTGTATTCTGGATTGATGGGAGGAGATTATCTGTCATAAAAGTATTCTGATGGAAAAATTCTGATGGGTTCTCGACTCTTTTTGCATTAGAGTCAGAGGCAGAAATTTGCAGGTTTGTTTTTCATGAATACTGATGCATGACTTAAAAAAAAAAAAAAAATAATAAAAGTTTTCATCAAAAGTTTGGGCCAATAAGATTCAACTTAATGGCTGGGCAAGCCCAGAGACAACAAGCTGGAACTGACCATAGCAAACTCATTTAGAGATTCAGAAGAATTTCCCTGCACCTTTTACCCAGCATCAGGACACGCAAAATATTAACTTCAAAAACCCGAATGTGAAGGTAAACTTGAGGAAATACAGATCTACTCCCTGAACCTCAAGGCAGCATCTTTCTATCTTGCACAGATGAGTTTAAACACCGGTGTTTTAAGTCCTGTCACCTTATGTAATTCATATTAGACCTCTGCCTGTCCAGGTAGAGAAAGAAGAAACAATTTCTCTGTGAACGCCTATACCGACCCATCTATACAGACTTTTAGCATGTTATTAATTTGGGAGGAGACATAAAAAAAAAAAAAACATTGCTTGAGTTCACTTCAACCAGCCAAGCAATTTTTTAAGAGACCTAATAGAGCCCAGCAATATCACAGGAACTAAATCCAAGTTTCTCCCAGTTTGGTCCTAAAAAACTGATGCTAACGGCTGCTCACAGGAGGTGACCCTGGGTCCAACCCTCGTCTCTCTGTCACCGATTCCAGAGCAACCAAAACGTTTTCAAATGTTTGGGAAGGGTGCAATATCAGGACAAAGCTGGAAGGGTACCGGAGTGGGGCAACACCAACCACAGCTAACCTGAATTTTAGCCTTCTCTCTAACACTAAGGACTGATTAGCAAGTATTTTCCTGATTAGCAAGTAGCTTCCTTTTATAGTTTACACTAGAAATTGTCAGCCTTGTTTTTATGCTCCGTTATGCTGAATGATGGGGGGAAAGGAGAGTTTGCCAGAGAAAAAGGATAGTAAAAGCAGGGAAAATGAGCTCGATACTTCCAGCTACAGTAAAAGCATCTCAGCTTTAGTGTTGTCCTCTTGTGAGGTTTTACATGCTGCCTTAAATTATGATACATTAGCCTTGGGAGAAAATACTAAAAAGCATTCATGTACGACACAGAATATCCCAGACAGCTAAAGAATGAAATATGGAGCCTTTATTCTTTACAGTCCAAGTCCTCCTTTTACTAAGTATAAACATTTACTGCATTAAAAGGTATAGGCTTAAATACAAATTTTCCACAGGATTTTTCCCCATTGTTCAGTGTTTTATACCCACAATAATACAATGTAATGGCTGAAGCGAAGATGAGGTGGCAGTGCTCATTGTGTGAAAGATGAGTAATAAAATCATCAGCGTACAAATGATTTTTTAATTAGGTTTTAATCTGTGTATTTAGAGAAGTTATTTCTGTGTGAATTCCACATTGATAATTTTTATCTTGGTGCCACAGCTGCAGTCGCTAATGGCAGATGCCATGGACACCCTTGAAGGAAGAAGTGATAAAGGACGTGTGTGGAATAAAATTCAGAAGGTAAAAACCTGCAGCAAAGGGCAGGAGAGCATATTGTTCCTTAGGGAGTAAATGTCCACCTGAGCCATATCTGTTCAAAAGGTAGAAAAGAAAGAAGGTGCCGTTTGTGTGCCTTGAACTCTGGTAGGGCTCAGGCAGCAGCCACAAATGTATATTTATTATTTGCTTTAGCCCCTACGGTTGATCTTTGTCCATGTTAATAGCCTCACGTGGTTGTCTAAAACAAAA